>JAACYO010020027.1:0-44879 GCA_011074415.1 Stictonetta naevosa
AGCATGCAGGCTGTGAACGCAGCCCAGGCCACCCTGGATGACTTCGAGACCTTGCCACCCCTCGGGCAGGATGCCGTGAGTGCCTGGGGAAAAGGGGTGCTGGGCTGTCTGGGCTGGGGGACCCCCACTGGGAGGGGTGTTGGTTGCTGGCAGGGTAGACAAGGCTGGCTGCTGTCCCAGAGGTGTCAGCAGCTCCCAGGAAGATCTGCTCCCTGCTGAGGTGGGGTTGTGTCCAGCCCCAGGCACAGGAGTGGAAGGGATGCTTGGTCATGGGGGCCTTGCTCTTATAGGCTTGCATCTTTAGGATGAGCTGAGGAGTTTTGGGTGGTAACCACTCTTCCTTCCCTTCTTGTCTCCTCGTTCTTGCACCTCACTTTGGCTCCCCACCACCACCTCCACCTCCTGAGCCCATTCTCCCCATTTCAGGCTTCCAAAGCTTGGTGCAAAACCAAGATGGATGAGTCCAAGCATGAAATCCACTCCCAGGTGGATGCTATCACTGCTGGCACAGCCTCGGTGGTTAACCTCACCGCAGGTAGGTGGAAGGCTTGGACAATAGTCATGCTCCATCCCTGGAATAGGCTTAGTTTCTCTTCTCTGGCCTTTGGATGAAGATCAAGGTTCCTGCCCTCCATTGGAGACTGGAGGGAGGCAGTTTGGCTCAACCATAGCTAACTGAGCCCAGACCGCTCCTGACGTGCCTGAAGAGTCAGTAGCACTCCCTGCCTTTCAACCCCCAAACATCCCTGTCGGTGCACAGGCTGCTTCCCATCCTTCCCCTGCCATGGCTGACCTGTCTTCCCCTAAACCAGGAGCGTGTTGTCCAGTCCCAGCTGTGGTCACGGCCACAGTGTGGTCCAACTCTCCTTTCCCATGCTGTCCTTCCCAAACAATGTGACCATTTTTCAGACTTAGGAGCCAGGGGGCTTCTCCAAGTGCTTACAGGAAGAATCACATCAATTCTAGGTGCAGGGGTGCTCTTAGGGTGTCATTGAATGTATCCCATCCCCACATCTCATCTCCTTCCTGTGCAGGGGACCCAGCAGATATGGACTACACAGCCGTGGGCTGTGCCGTCACCACCATATCTTCTAACCTGACTGAGATGTCCAAGGGTGTGAAGCTGCTGGCTGCGCTAATGGAGGATGAGGGAGGGAATGGACGGCAGCTTCTGCAGGCAGCCAAGAACCTGGCCAGTGCCATCTCAGACTTGCTGAAAACAGCACAGCCTGCCAGTGCCGAGGTGCGAGATGGGCAGGAGGGACATGGGGCTGTGGGGCTGGGTGTGGGGAGCTGAGATAGAATAGGTGGGAGCCAGGGGAACAGCTTGGTTTGGGGCTTGCTCAAAACCCACAATTGTTTTTGACTCCTTCCTTGTAGCCCCGCCAGAATCTCCTGCAGGCTGCCGGCCTCGTGGGCCAGATCAGCAGGGAGCTGCTGCAGCAGATCGGGGAGAGTGACACTGACCCTCGATTCCAGGTGGGTGGGCCTAGCTGCACACAGGGGCACGTGCTCGAAAAAACCTTCTGCCTTGCACAGGAGCACCCCACGGGGACCTTCTGCTGGCAGGAGAGGTCCATCCTGAAGCTTGGCCTGTGCATAGTGACTTTGCCAATGGAGGGGACAGGCCAATTCCCATCCCCGTCCTTAGAGCCACTGTCGTATAACACCTCTTATCTTGTGGATTCTCATGTAGATACCAGAAAACCAGCGTGCTTGGATCCTGTCTGCCTCTGACCCAAAGACGGTAAAAGGGAGCTGTAGGCATGGCTTGCTGGTGTCTGCCCCTCTCGGATGTGAGGGCTGCTCCTCTGGGGACAATCAGATGAACTCTTTGGAGAAGGGCTCTTGTGGAAAATCTGCTTTTCTCATAATCAGCTCTCTGAAGTCCATGCACTCAGGTTGCTGCATGGGCAAGCTGTGCTCCAGCTGTCACCTTGTGCCCAGGTCTGTGAGGCTGAGCAGGGAACTGAGGCAGCTGAAGCCTCATGTTTTTTTTTTTCTTGCTGAGCTGACCTCTAGCCACACTGGTTTTCCATGACTGCTGCTCCCAGCACAAGGGAGGCAGCAGACAGTGCTGGGAGAAGGAGCCAGCCCTAGCAAAACAGGCTCCTGAAATGAGAGGTTTCTGTTTACCGTGGCCACATGGCCTCAATATGGGTAGAAAAGCCTGGAGAGAGAGCCAATAAGGCAGCTCCATCCTGCAGGGTCCCCACTGCAGACCTGGCAATCCCGCCTCATGCAGCTGATGGAGGGCAGTGCAGCCAAGGGGCAGATGTAGGAACAGGAGGATGATGTGCAGGGCAGCCTGCCCCTCCACCACCAGACCCAAGTGTATCTGCTTCCTTCCTCTGGGGTCCTCTGCCGGGGGGCTGCTTCTCTGCCTTGGGCAGCTGCTGTGCTTTGGGGAACTGGTGGCTCCTGAGCTCGGTGCATGTGCTCTCAGACTGCTGTCCTGGCTGGAAGGGCGATAGATGGCAGCAGGAGCAGCCTTTGCTTGCAGAAGGTGAGGGGGCAGTGTGACATTTCTGCTTGGTAGCCAGAGGCTTCGCTGTAGTAGCAGGGTGCAGCTTTAGAGCTTGCTCAAGAGCCTGGTGGTGGTTTTGCCTCGTTTGCGCTCTGCAAGCATGCCCTCAGAAGAACTGGGGCTTGGCAGCAGTTTAGCTCCTGTCTGCAGCGGGAGGGTGCCCCTGCAGCAGCTGGGGAGCTGTGCCCTGGGCACAGCGCCTTGTCCAAACTTCCTGCCTTGCACTCGGTGCCCCAACTGCTTGCTGTCTAGCACTGCTGCTGGTGGATGCCAGCAGCATGACATGAGGGCAAATCCTGATGGCTGCAGTGTGCTGTCGGTTCGGGCATCTTCTGAGGAAAGCTGCCTGCTACCTGCTGGCAGGGCATCCCAGCAGCACGGTGCCTCAGCGCAGGTTCTTGCTGCAGTACCATCAGGGATGCAGCGCAGATTGTTCCTGTGGCAGCGTCACAGGTGATGCTGAAGGTTGTCTGAGCTGCTTCTGGAGGTGATTTTAGCCAGGGCAGTGTCCTGGTACCAGGAGCTGCCGCATCACAGGCTGTGGCACACTGTAGGGATGTGCTTGAGGTGTTGCCAGCCGCACAAGCTGCTCCAGGAGTTCGGTGCAAGGCTGAGGTGGCAGAAAAGCCCCCTGAGATCATGTTTCCCTGCTGAATATTTCACGAGAGCTGTGCAAGTGGCCATACCTGGCTCCGTGGTGGCTCCTGCGCTGACCTTCTTCATCCCCACAGGACATGCTCATGCAGCTGGCCAAGGCCGTTGCCAACGCCGCCGCAGCGCTGGTACTCAAAGCCAAGAACGTGGCTCCGAAAACAGAGGACTCTGTGCTGCAGGCGCAGGTGATCACAACTGCTACTCAGTGCACCCTCTCTACCTCCCAGCTGGTGGCCTGTACCAAGGTAAGCGGCACCAACCCTTGCCCCACTGGGTTTGGGACCAGAAGTCCCGGTTTCTCTCCTCTTTGGAGGTTGGGGACAGTGGTCGGCTGGGCTGTGGGCTGCTGGGTGGAGAACAGGAGCTGCATGGTAGCAGCTGCCTGGACTTTGTCTTCCCCTGCAGGTTGTGGCTCCCACCATCAGCTCCCCAGTGTGCCAGGAGCAGCTGATCGAGGCCAGCAAGTTGGTGGCTAAGTCAGCAGAGGGCTGTGTGGAGGCCTCCAAGGCAGCCACCAGTGATGACCAGCTGCTGAAGCAGGTGGGGGTGGCAGCCACCACTGTCACCCAGGCCCTAAATGACCTGCTGCAGCACATCAAGCAGCATGCCACGGGCGGGCAGCCCATCAGGCGCTACGACCAGGCCAACGACACCATCCTCAATGTCACCGAGAACATATTCAGCTCCATGGGCGATGCAGGTGAGAGCGAGCAGTTGGTGACACCTGGGGAAGAGCATAGTGGGTAGGGGGCTTGAAGGAGCACAGGTAGATGGAGCAACCTCTCTGGGGCCGTGCTTCCATGCCCGTTTGCTGTGCCTTTGCTGTGGTCTTGTGCCTGGGGCTTGCACCAAGGACAGGAGTCTGGTGTGGTGGAGCGGGGAGGTATCAGGGAGCCCCTGGGACTTGCTGACGGCCACCCTTCCTTTCTGTCCCAGGGGAAATGGTGCGGCAGGCTCATATTCTGGCTCAGGCCACCTCCGACCTTGTCAACGCCATCAAAGCTGACGCAGAGGGAGAGACAGGCCCGGAGAACTCGCGTAAGCTGCTGAGCGCAGCCAAGATCCTGGCTGACGCCACTGCCAAGATGGTGGAGGCTGCAAAGGTTCATGGCGCACAGGAGGAGCTGCTGGAGCAGAGGGGCTGCTTCCCATGCTCTGCACAGCTCCAGGGTGAGGTGCACAGTTCCAGAGGGAGGTCCTGCACTGAGTTGATGAGCAAGCACAGCAGCTGCTGGCAGGAGGATGGAGGGAGATTTGGGTCACGTGAAGGTGAAATGGCTTTCCTGCTTTGCCCAGGGAGCTGCAGCCCACCCGGACAGTGAGGAGCAGCAGCAGCGGCTGTGGGAGGCAGCAGAGGGGCTCCTCATGGCCACCAGTGCTGCAGCTCAGAATGCCATCAAGAAGAAGCTGGTGCACAAGCTGGAGGTGAGCACTGGGCAGGGGAGGCAGAGTGGGACCAGGGATGGTGTGCGAGCTGCTCCTAGCCAGGAGTTTGAATCCCAATGCTTTCTGGAGAGATGATGTCCCTTTTGTACAGTTTACGTTTCCATGCTGCATCCAGTAGAAACTTCTCCACTGCTCCCTGCTGTCATCACAATATCTGAGCAGCATCCCCCTTTTCCATGTTCACACTGTGTTGCCTTGCGGTGCTGAACTTGATCTCCAGCACCAGAGGTGCTGGTGATGCTGTGGCAGGCAGAGGCACAGCAGGAGAAGCTTAGAGGGGAGCAGGACCCTGGTCTGCGGTGGGGGGCTTCCAAGCCATGCTGTCCCCACGGCTGACCCCTGCCTTCCCCTGGCAGCATGCAGCCAAGCAAGCGGCTGCCTCCGCCACCCAGACCATCGCTGCCGCACAGCACGCTGCTGCCTCCAACAAGAACCCTGCCATGCAGCAGCAGCTGGTGCAGAGCTGCAAGGTAAGGGGCACGGGGGCACAGGCCCCTGTCCCAGCACTTCCCCACTCCCAGTGGGTCTGGGTGCCTGCAGGCCTCTGAGCAAAATGGTGGGAAAAGCTGCCATGAGAATTGTAGTTTATGTTCCCATTTAGCGTGTTTGTGCTGAGCTGCCTTATTTTAAGGAGAACAGTTATTCCGGCAAATACAGTGTGAGGGCTTTTTAAAGGTTTTTAAACTTGACTTAGTGTCATGCAGCATATTGAGCAAAATATTAGTAGGGTGTGGTATCTGTAAATGAGTTAGGGATGTTTCCAGGATTTGTTACAGAGCACTGGGTTCTGGGGAGGATGCCTGCAAGAAGGCTTTCGAGTGGCTAGGTTCATGTCTGACTCTCTCTGATCATTTGATCAATGGTCCTGGGATCAGAGAATCACAGAATGGTTTGGGTTGGGAGGGACCTTAAAGACCATTTAGTTCCAACCCCCTGCCATGGGCAGGTACACCTCCCACCAGACCAAGTTGCCCAAAGTCTCATCCTGGCCTTGAGCACTTCCAACGATGGGGCATCCACAGCTTCTCTGGGCAGCCTGTTCCAGTGCCTCACCACCCTCAGAGTGAAGAATTTCTTCCTGATGTCTAATCTAAATTTACCCTCGCTTAATTTAAAATTGTCTTATTGCTACACTCCCTGACAAAGAGTCCCTCTCCACAGCCACTAGCAGTCAGATCTGCAGGTGGCCGTGCTGCAGGTAGCAGGGAGGGCAGGTTCGGCACCCAGAGCCTGCATGGCTGGAGGTGGGACCTTCACCGGAGGGACCTGCACAGTCTGTGCCCACAGTGACCCTCCTCTCCTCTGGTCGCAGGTGGTGGTGGATCAGATCCCCATGCTGGTGCAGGGTGTGCGAGGAAGCCAGTCACAGCCGGACAGCCCCAGCGCCCAGCTGGCTCTCATCGCCGCCAGCCAGAACTTCCTGCAGGTACCCCCCAAACCTGCTGCCAGCCGTAGGCAGCTAGGAGACAACTGCATGCCGCCCTGTCTCATTCCTTCTTTTGACAGCCCGGTGGGAAGATGGTAGCCACAGCCAAGGCCACAGTGCCCACCATCACTGACCAGGCCTCTGCTATGCAGCTCAGCCAGTGTGCCAAGAACCTGGCTGCGGCCCTGGCCGAGCTCTGCACGGCCGCACAGAAGGTGAGAGGCTGGCGGCTGCCCAGTGCGGAGGGCCAGCAGGCGGGAACGGCCCTCCTTGCGGGCTGAGCTCCCTGCAAAGCTGCTCTTCCTTCTCCCTGACACAGGCACAGGAGGCCTGTGGGCCCCTGGAGATCGACTCAGCACTGGGCCTGGTGCAGAGCCTGGAGAGGAACCTTCAAGAGGCCAAGGCGGCCACCAGGGATGGCAAGCTCAAGCCTCTGCCGGGAGAGACGGTGAGGGCACACAGGGCAGCAGGCACAGGGTTTTGGGGGCTGTCTGGGCAAGGTGTAACTACTGCTCGCCGGTTGCCCTGCAGATGGAGAAGTGCGCCCAGGACCTGGGGAACAGCACCAAGGCCATCACCTCTGCCATTTCTCACCTCCTGGGCGAGGTGGCCCAGGGCAATGAGAACTACACAGATATTGGCTGTCAGGCCTCAGCTGGGCCCCGGCAAGGGGCCAGGCTCTCGCTGACTGACCGCTCTCCCCCACGGCAGGCATTGCTGCCTGGGAAGTGGCCCAGGCGCTGCACTCGCTCAGCCAGGCTGCCCGTGGTGTGGCGGCCAACACCTCCGACCCACAGGCGCAGGATGTCATTCTGGAGTGTGCCAGCGACGTCATGGATAAGGCCAACAACCTCATCGAGGAGGCGCGAAAAGCGGTGGCCAAACCCGGAGACCCCGACAGCCAGCAGTGCCTGGTTCAGGTGGGACTAGGGCCCATGGGGTGGCTGCAGGCTGGGGGCAGGCTGCCGGGGATGGCTGAGACAGCCGCCACTCTCGTCCTCTGCAGGTGGCCAAGGCGGTGTCGCAAGCACTGAACCGCTGTGTGAACTGCCTGCCTGGGCAGCGGGACATGGATGCTGCCATTCGCATGGTGGGAGAGGCAAGCAAGAGGCTGCTGGTGGATTCGGTGAGCTCAGCCCAGGGCTAAGGGGGGTGGGCAGGCATTGCGGTGGGCACCGGCTGTGCTGGATGCTCTCCAGCATGTCCCTGGGTGTGTGAGGGTGCTGGACCTTCACCCACCAGCTCCCACATCTCCTCTGCCGCTCCTGACCCCCTCCCTGTCTCCAGTTCCCTCACAGTACCAAGACCTTCCAGGAGGCGCAGAGCCAGCTGAACCGGGCAGCAGCAGGACTCAACCAGTCTGCCAACGAGCTGGTGCAGGCATCACGGGGCACCCCCCAGGACCTGGCCAAGTCCTCAGGCAAATTTGGACAGGACTTCAATGAGTTCCTGCAGGCAGGAGTGGAGGTGGCCAGCCTGTGCCCGGTGAGAGTGAACACCCATTTGGCAGTCCTGATTATTGTGGGAGGCTATTGAGTGCCGGGAAAGGCATCCAACCGTGAGCAGTGGTTTGGAGACTGCTGTGAGCAGCTGTGGCTAACACCATTGGTGAGATGGAGTCTGAAGATGGGCAAAATAGCAAGAGCGGGAGAGGAAGTGGCTTGTATTCAGTGATCATTGTCACCAAACACTTATTGCTGATGGCCGGTAGATGAGTTGAGTGAAGGGAACTGGCACAGCCTGGAAACCACCGGAGAAACCCAGGGTGGGCATGGAGCTCGGGAACCTGCTGTAGGTGACTCTTCTTGGCTCCTTGCAGAACAAGGAAGACCAGGTGCAGGTGGTGTCAAACTTGAAGAGCATCTCCATGTCCTCCAGCAAGCTGCTACTGGCAGCAAAGGCGCTTTCTGCTGACCCCGCAGCCCCCAACCTCAAGAATCAGCTGGCAGCAGCTGCACGGTAGGAGGAACTGCTCAGGTTGCATGGAGGGAGGTGGGCAAGTGCCAAAGTTTGTGCTGGGTCTGCAACTGCACGAGTCCTGGTGTTTGTCTCCATGGAGCTCAGCTTGCTATGGGGCCATCCTGAGACCATTTATCTAACGTCATCCTGACCTTGCTGCTCTGTCACAGTCTTATGAGAAGAGACAGACCCTTGGGCAGGTAGGAATGTCCTCCAGCCAGAACCTCTGCCCATTTCCTACACCAGGATATATCCCACAGCCAGGTTAAGGTGTTTGCAATAGTAGTAGCTCTGGGCGGTGAAGTTGGCACTGATCCAGGCATGTCTCTCCCCTGTCCTGACAGGACCATGACTGTCAGCATTAATCAGCTGATCACCATGTGCACCCAGCAGGCGCCAGGACAGAAAGAGTGTGACAATTGCCTGAGGGAGCTGGAGGTGAGAATTGGAGGCCAGGGGCTTGGACTTGGCTGGGTGCTGAGATGTCTGGGGTGGGGAGAGGAGCAGCTCCTCTGTGCCATAAGAGGCAGGAGAGAGCAAAAAGGAGCTGTGAGTGCAAGGTATGGGATGTGGAGAGTGCAAATCCTTCCCCTCAACATGACACCCGTCTCTCTAGACGGTGAAGGAGCTGTTGGAGAACCCCACCCAGGCTGTCAATGACATGTCCTACTTCAACTGCCTGGACAGCGTCATGGAGAACTCCAAGGTGAGTGTCTTCCTCTGGATTAGACGCTCAGCTGGTGGAGCACAGTGAGCTCTTGAGGCTGGAGCACTAGGCGGGAGGTGGTCTCCAGCTGGTGGTTGTGTATCCTGCAGGTGCTGGGCGAGTCCATGGCTGGCATCTCCCAGAACGCCAAAAACAGCAAACTGCCCGAGTTCAGGGAGTCCATCAGCGCCGCCTCCAAAGCTCTCTGTGGGCTCACAGAGGCAGCAGCCCAGGTGAGACACGATCGGTCCCATCCCCATGCATCGTGCCTGGTGCTGGGAGCCCTCTCCTGCCTCTGCCCTGGCACAAGTCCTCACTGCCTCTCTTGTGCTCGCAGGCTGCCTACCTGGTGGGAGTTTCTGATCCCAACAGCCAGGCTGGACAGCAGGGCTTGGTAGACCCCACTCAGTTTGCCAGAGCTAACCAAGCCATCCAGATGGCCTGCCAGAACCTGGTGGACCCTGCCTGCACACAGTCACAGGTGAGTATGAGGTGGGGCACCATGATGGGCATTTTCTTGCCTAAAAGGGAGTGTTGCAAGAGTGGGGAGATGCTGTGGGTCCTGCCTCGATCTGCTCTTCTCCACAGGTGCTGTCAGCAGCCACCATCGTGGCTAAGCACACCTCGGCCCTGTGCAACACATGCTGCCTGGCCTCCAGCACCGCCAACCCCGTTGCCAAGCGGCAGTTTGTCCAGTCGGCCAAGGAGGTGGCCAACAGCACCGCCAACCTGGTGAAGACCATCAAGGTGCGTTGGGGCAGCACGGGTGGCCTTGCAGAGGCAGGCAGAGTAGAGATGGGAGGGTAGGGGGGATGTGGGGCATGCTCAGGGCTGGATAACTGCTCACTCTCTCCTGCACACCAGGCCCTGGACGGCACCTTCAACGAGGAGAACCGGAAGCGGTGCCACGCGGCCACGGCTCCTCTGATAGAGGCTGTGGACAACCTGACAGCCTTTGCCTCCAACCCGGAGTTTGCCACCGTTCCTGCCCAGATCAGTCCTGAGGTGGGGTGCCGCCAGGGCAGAGAGGGGTGGCCTGCCTGTGGTGGGAGCTGCTGCAGGGTGGGGAGGAGCTGCATGTCTCAGCGCCAGTCCCTGCGGAGCATGGGATGGGACCCAGAGCAGAGCTGATGTCTGGAGGGTACAATGAGGAGGCAGCAGCGAGCGTTGGGCATCAAGAGACTGCTCCTGGGTGAGGAGAAGGGGTAACTTCCCATGCATGCCTGTCCATCCATGTCACTGGGGCACCATCTCCCTGCACAGGGATGCAGAACCATGGAGCCCATCGTCTCGTCCGCCAAGACCATGCTGGAGAGCTCTGCCAGCCTCATTCAGACTGCCCGCTCCCTGGCCATCAACCCCAAGGACCCACTGCAGTGGTTGGTGCTGGCCAGCCACTCTCACACTGTCTCGGACTCCATCAAGAAGCTGATCACCAACATGAGGTGAGGGCAGGCTAGGACCCTCTCAGCCAGTCTGGTGTGCTTGGCCAGAGCCCCCACTGACCAGTACCCCCGGTTGGGCTCATTCCAAGATGATGTTTTGGCTCATCTTGCTCCTGTTCTCCTTGGCTGCTGCAGGCAAGGGATGGGATGGAAGGTGCTGTCCTTCTTGCAGCACTGAAATGGTTTGATGGGAGACATGCTGGTGAGCACAGGCTGGTGGGGCTGTGGTGCCTGGCTCTAACACCAGATTGCTTGAGAAGAGGGGTCCTGCCCCTCACTGGCACCAGTCGAGTTGTGTGGTAAAGGGGTGGTGTAGCACCAGGCAAGCCTGGCACGATGCTAATCCATCTGTCATGCAGAGACAAAGCTCCTGGACAGCAGGAGTGTGATGAGGCCATTGACGTCCTGAACAGGTGTATGCAGGAGGTAGACCAGGCCTCCCTTGAAGCCATCAGCCAGCAGCTGGCCCCTCGAGAAGGCATCTCCCAGGAGGTAAGTGGGGGGCAGCATCCTTTTCTGGAGCCCCTGCTGGCTTCCTCCGCTTTCACACAGGGCTTTGGCAACCCTCCTTGGGTCTTTAGCAGGAGGCCTGCATCCATCCAGCCAAGTGCAGCCTTGTTCCAAGCTTTGTGTCCCTGCTGCATGTCCGTCTCAGTGAAACAGAGCAGGGCTGTGCTGCACCTGGGAAGGGCTGTCTGGTCACACAGCCCTTAGAGCCAGAGCTTGTTTAGCGATGAAAACAGCACTTTGGAGCCCTGCTTAATGGGGGCAGGTTAATTCCTCTCTAGCAGAGCTCAGCGAGGCCAGCCTTGCTGCAGCCTCATGCCGTGCACTCTCTTTGCAACAGGCTTTACACAACCAGATGATCACAGCTGTGCAGGAGATCAACAACCTGATTGAGCCCGTGGCCAGCACAGCGCGGGCTGAGGCCTCGCAGCTGGGACACAAGGTAATGGGAGGGGAGGGATGGGGAGAGGGTGTTCAGGCACCAGGTGTATGGAGGAGTCCACATCAGGAGGAGAGGTTCTGACCAGCCTGTGCTAGGAGCTGCTGGTACTGACACTGCTCTTCCCTAGGTGTCCCAGATGGCTCAGTACTTTGAGCCGCTCATTTTGGCAGCTATCGGTGCTGCCTCCAAGACACCCAACCACCAGCAGCAGATGAACCTCCTGGACCAGACCAAAACGCTGGCTGAATCTGCCCTGCAGATGTTGTACACCGCCAAGGAGGCTGGTGGGAACCCCAAGGTGAGCAGGAGGTGCATGTGGCGACAGTGTGAGCCTCAGACATGTGTCACATATCACACATGCGTGCTGGGCACCAAAACCCATAGCAAGTGTCTGGTGTCCCTGCTGGGGGGGCAGCTTCCTTCTCTCACTCCATATCCTCCTTGCAGCAAGCTGCCCACACACAGGAGGCTCTGGAAGAAGCTGTGCAGATGATGAAGGAGGCTGTGGAGGACCTGACCACCACACTAAACAAGGCAGCCAGCGCTGTGGGTGTTGTCGGGGGCATGGTGGACTCCATCACCCAGGCCATCAACCAGGTGAGGGGAACACAGAGAGGGCTGGGGCTGAGGGAAAGGAGAAGTCAGAGTGGGACTTTGTGGGACTATGTGGGACTTTGTCATTTCTTGTCTTCCTTGGGGTGCTAGCTCTGAGTCCTGCTTGGGAAGGAGAGGCACTGCACTTGAGCAACCAAAGAGGCAGGGAGAGATGCAGGAAGATGTTCAGATCTTTCCTCATTGGAGTTCTGGGGGCCAGTATGGGGAGGGAGTGCCCAGGGCCGTAGTGGGCAAAACCCCAGGCAGAGAAGCACAAGTCTCTTGCCGTGCTGTAGTCAAGGAGTGTCTCTGGGCAGGGGCTGGAGCCAAACTCTCCTGATGTTCTCTTGCAGTTGGATGAGGGGCCAGTGGGCGAGCCAGAGGGGACCTTTGTGGACTACCAGACCACGATGGTGAAGACGGCTAAGGCTATTGCAGTGACTGTGCAGGAGATGGTGGGTGCAGGGGCCAGCAAGGCTGCCACTGCTCTCCTATTCACCCCCGCTCAAGACGGGAAGCAGAAAGTGGTGCTGCAGTCTTACCCGGGCAGGGCAGCTATCCTCCTTGCTTGCCTGTCCCACCATAGGGCCCACCTGAGCCCTGCTCTTCTTCCATCGGCAGGTCATCAAATCCACCACCAACCTGGATGAGTTGGGCATACTGGCCAACCAGCTGACCAACAACTACGGGCAGCTGGCACAAGAGGCCAAGCCAGCGGTGCTCACCGCTGAGAACGAGGAGGTGAGAGGGTTGGTGGAGAGGAGCCAGGTGGGGTGGCTGGTGTGTCCCATCAGGTATGATGGGTGCAGGGGTTAGTTCCCTTCAGGCTCTCTCACGCACCCATTTGCCTCCAGATTGGCTCCCACATCAAGTGCCGGGTGCAGGAGCTGGGTCATGGCTGCACTGCCCTGGTGACCAAGGCTGGAGCCCTGCAGTGTAGCCCCAGCGATGCCTACACCAAGAAGGAGCTTATAGAGAGTGCGTGCAAGGTCTCCGAGAAGGTGAGCTGCCCCAAGAGTCCCGGAGCAGGTAACAGGAGAAAGGAGGCAGGTGCTGGGAGGAATGCCAGATTGAGCCACGTGCCCTTTGAGCCTCCACCTTGGGTTCTCTTGTTGCCCTGCTGGTCTCTGCCTGCTCTCTTGGCCATGCTTGCCCTGGCACAATTCAGCTGGTGGGGCATGGGATGGGTTCCCTTCCTGGCACCATAACAACAACTTGCGCTGTGATGGGTAACTGCAATGGCCGGTTGCTACCTGCTGAAGTGCTGGTAATGGCCTGCCAAGGATGACTGTTCCACACCCTGGTGGCAGCCCAGGGCTCTCTAAATCAGCCATTGCAGAGGTGTGTGTAGCATTTGCTGTGTCTCTAGTAAGCCTGCAGCTCATGTTAGGTGATCAATATCCCCAGCACCTTTTGCTAGCACAATGGAAAGCATCCTGCCCATCAGCCAGTCTAAAAAGCACACTGATTAATAACAGACAAAAAATGGTTTAAAAAATCCAACTGATAAGGGTAGAGCTGCAATGCTTGCAAGCAAGATTACAAAGGCAAAACAAACAATGGTTCATACTGTCTGGCACCTGTCTGCATGCCCAGGGCCTCCTGTAGGTTCTTTCTTTCCAACCTTACTTTCCATCAGGAAACTTACTCTCTTATGAGTGCTTGCGAAAGTGCAGAAATTGAATTTAGCACTTACAGAAGGAATGAGCTGTAACATTCTGATAAGGTGCTAGCCTTATTTGTTTGGAAAGTAGCAGAGTCCAATGTCTCCTGCACCCCCAAGCATGATAGGTATGAGATAAAAATAAATGGAAGCTAAGAAGGGGTGTCCAGACCATACAATTCCTGAGACCCCTCCTTGGATTGATTTGTCCTGGGGAGATGTCAGAGGTGTGTGGTAGGGATTGCATGAACCTGCTCTGCCTCCCTCAGTCACCCTGCTCGTACCATGCAGGTGTCCCATGTACTGGCAGCCCTGCAGGCTGGAAACCGTGGCACGCAAGCCTGCATCACTGCTGCCAGCGCTGTCTCTGGCGTCATCGCTGACCTTGACACCACCATCATGTTTGCCACAGCAGGGACCCTCAATCGGGAGAACTTGGAAACCTTTGCTGACCACAGGTATCAGGGTGGGGGGTACAACACCTTGGCCAGCCCCTGCTCAGCTGAGGATAGGGGGGGCAGGCTCTGTCCCGCTGTCTTGCATCTTTGTAAGCTGTGGACCAGCTCCAAGGAGACCTGCAAGTTCAGGTCATGCTGGCTGTTTCCCCCTCCAGCTCATACAGATGAAAGGCAGGGAGCAAGGAGCACATGTGCACGTAGAGGCAGACGCTTGTCTGTCATTCCTTAGCACCTTGTGCACGCACACCTCTGCAGGGCTGCATCCTCTCTGACTCCCTTCTTCTCACCAGGGAGGGCATCTTGAAGACAGCCAAGGCACTGGTGGAGGACACCAAAGTGCTGGTGCAGAACGCCACGGCCAACCAAGAGAAGCTAACCCAGGCTGCCCAGTCCTCCGTGACCACCATCACCCACCTGGCAGAGGTGGTGAAGCTGGGTGCTGCCAGCCTGGGATCTGAAGACCCAGAGACTCAGGTAGGATGGGGTGTCTGGGGTGAACAGAGGCTGCTCATAGCTTGCGTGAAGGGGTTGGAGCTGAGGGTGAAAGGTCATCTGGTGCTCTGGGCTGGACTCTGCGTGTCTTGGAGAACACTGGCTGAGTTTTGTCTGCTAGCAGAACTGGCTGATTTGAATTCCATGTATATGGCATGTTCTGGGGTGCCCTAATTTTCTGCTGCTGGGCCACACCACCTACAGCCTGAGTGTGACCACAGCAAGCCATGACCCTGGTCTTGTTCTTCCCAGGTGGTTCTGATCAATGCTGTGAAGGATGTGGCCAAGGCACTTGGGGACCTGATCAGTGCCACTAAAGCAGCTGCTGGCAAAGCTGGGGATGACCCTGCTGTCTACAAGCTGAAGAACTCTGCCAAGGTCTGCACTGGGGCGCAATGGGGTGAAGGGAATGGGGCAGGAGGGCTAGAAAAAGCAGGAAGATGCTTCTGTGCCTGTCTGCGGATGGGAGGACAACTGGGAGGCAGTCAGGGCAAGGGGACACATAAAAGGTAGGGCACAACACAAAGTGGGAGATCAAAATGAGGTGGAGTATGGAGAAGGGACAGTTTAGGACCAAACCACAAAGGGAGGGACAGGTGCTGGCAGCGTTCCAGAGCTTTCTTGGGGCTTTTTCCCAGTTCTGTTCTCCCTTCCACAGGTGATGGTCACCAACGTCACTTCCTTGCTGAAGACGGTGAAGGCTGTCGAGGACGAGGCCACGAAAGAGACGCGGGCGCTGGAGGCCACGATAGAGCACATCCTCCAAGAGCTGGCGGTGAGTACAGACACAGCATTGTGGCTGGCCTCCTGCCCTCCTGCTGCCCTGCACCTCACCCCTGACTCTCTATTCTCAGGTCTTCTCTTCCCCAGTGCCTCCTGCCCAGGTCTCGACCCCAGAGGACTTCATCCGAATGATGAAAGGCATCACGATGGCCACGGCCAAAGCTGTGGCCACTGGCAACTCGTGTCGGCAGGAGGATGTCATCTCCATGGCCAATCTGAGCCGCTGTGCCATCTCGGACATGCTGCGTGCCTGCAAGGTGCCGCATGGGTGGGCAGGGGACATGGGGCTGGCATGGGTTTGGGGGGACAAGTGGGTGCCCTCCATGAGCCCCAATGTGGCAGGGGAGGTGTCTGGATGTGAATCGCTATCTCTGGGTTCCAGGAGGCTGCCTACCACCCAGAGGTGAGCACAGACGTGTGGCAGTGGGCGCTGCACTTCGGCAGGGAATGTGCTGGTGGCTACATGGAGCTGCTGGAGCACGTGCTGGTGGTGAGTGTCCCCAGCCCCATTCCCATGGTTTGCTGAGGCTGCCCGTAGATACCGGGGTGCTCCCCAGATCCCCAACTTCCTATGGGCTCTGCAACTCTTCCCTCTGAGGTCTTTTAGTGTGCTCCCCCTTACTGCCTGTCCCTGAAGCACCCAAGGTGAGCCCTGCCATGGGGCTGAGCGCAGGGGAGGAGGTAACGTGTGGTGGCCACTGGCACACAGGTCGTGCTGCCTGTCCTTCAGGTCCTGACATAAAGGAGAGACCTGCTGGCTGCCTTGAGACTGCACAGCTCTTCATTGCTGCAGTGCTCTGGGCTAGCGCTGTTAAAGTTGCTTTGACCTGAGCTAGACATTTGATGTCAAAATCATCTTGAAAAAGCAGGTGTCAGATTCCTCTCCCCTTCCTTGCCCCTGTACCTAGTGTGTGGCTCACCTCCATCCCCATGATGGTCCCATACAGGAAAGGAGCACCTCCCGTGTTCCCTGATTGCTTAGGCAGGCAAGGTGAGGAGGGATGGGAGGGCTGCCTATAATTACTTACAGAAGCAGATGTCGGAGTGATCAACAAGCTCTGAAGAAAAGTATTTGGGTAACAACAGATGGAGATTAACTGGCCATAAACAGAGGTTGGAAATTCACAACTCAGGAACAGAATCCTGAAGCAGCTTCCATTATGAGTAGTGGGAGTGAGAAACTTAGCCAGTGTGAAAACAGAGCTCGTTAAGCTCACACAAGGGTGTGCGAGACAGGCAGTGCCTGCAGTGGCAGAGGTGTTGACTGCAAAGGCCAGCTGCACTCTTTTGATCCAGTCTTCCTCCAGCTTAGTCCTTCTGAGTACTTCAGTTGGCTGCTTTAATTAGCTGTCCTACAAGATCAGTGTAGTTCATATGAAGCAAATTAAGGCTGGATTTGTTAGGGTTAAGAAACATTTCTTGGTAATGGGATGAGAGATTCATAGCCAAATATTATCGTGTATATAATGAAGAAAGGCATAAATAATGATAGGAGGAGGGAGAAGAGAAGACAAGACAGGCCTTGAGAAGTGAAACATGAACATCTTGAGCCTTGTTTAAAAAGATAAGTTGGATAAGGTGGGTTAGGACTGAAGCCAAGAACTAATTAAAGTCAAGAACTGAAAAGGAGCATGCGCCAAAGAGAAAAGGTGAAAAGTTTAACCCTGAGGATGACTCCTTACTTCATCTGGACGACCCCCAGGACGACCACCAGAGAGCACCACGCATGTGTGAATGGGAGGAGAAATAATTAACATACGAAGCGAGGCTGATATTGTAAATATTAATGAATACTAATGAATATGTAACTTTTAGGATATTAATAGCGATCGGGATGTAACAGGACTTGAAGCCAGATTTGGGCGCCTGCCCCTGGTTTCCAGCGCTGAATAAAGCACCTTCATATAATCACCTTGTGGTTATGTGTCTGCTACGCTAACAGATTAACCAAGAGATGGGAAGAAAGGATTCAGTGAAGTGCTTCCAGTGGTTTGTGTTCTTGGCAAGATTGTAAGAGCTGATCCTGCTGCAAGGATGCACAGAATGTGTGCCTGTAGATCTGATGATAGCCCTAGACCTGAAGCAAGGAAAAAGAGCAAGCATGGGGTCAGTTATGCAGCACGATTTCACTAGGTTGGTTAAAAGGGGATTGAGAACAAAGAGGGAGGCAGGCAGGACCCAAGGGCTAGAAATTGAAGCCAGATGGGGAAAATCAAAGGATGGTTTTATCTGAAAGACATAACCATTGGGATACAGTTACAAAGAGCAGTGAGTTTTTCATGCTCTGCATCTAGATCAAATGTCTTTCTGGAAGATGCTTTAGCCACACATAAGTCATCGCAGCCAAGACTGAAATGCTAGGTGAAATTCTCTGGATGACCTGTTGTTAACAGATGATTGGGCTAATGACATACTGTGGCAGTGCCCAAGGTCAGACTACTTGCAGAAGTATGCTATTCCACTGCATTTTGGGTGTAACCTTCCAGCTGTCATGCAATGTCTCCTGAATATCATACATGCAGTCCATCCCATGAAATATTCACTGGAGGTACATCTTAGTAAGCTTATGGCCTCTAGAAAGAGACCATTTAGCAATTTAAAAAATCTTGTCAGAACAGATGATAGACTTAATAATACAGCTTTTTGTCCAGACGTGCTCACGAGGGCAAATTGGCCATTGCTGTCAGCTTGGGGGCTCCCTGCCATATGCAACTGCCATGACTTTGCTGGGATGGCCCCACACAAGTCCCAAATAAAGTCAGGAACCCTCCAGACTCTGCAGCGCTCTGGTCTGTGAATGCAGGAAGCCAGCACAGGGGTCACATCTATGGGAGGGCAGCAGGTTCCCGGAAGGCAGTGAGCAGAAGGGATGAGGAGGTACTGATGGGGCAGTCTGCAGCGCTGAGCCCTGTCCCACATTGAGGGATGTAGAAGGGAAGATTATGGACAGGATACTGCCTTACCCCCCAGCAGCAGTGAAGACTGTTGCTGTATGTATGCTGGATCTGTCCCTTTGGGAACCAACGCCTCAGTGTGCAAGCAGGAGTGGTTAGAGTTCAAGAGAGTTATTTGTCTTGGGATGGAAAACTTGGCTCCCAGCAAAAGAGTAAGCCAGCAGCGTATTTCACTGGGGAGGGGAAGGAATTTGAACCTCCATGGGGACTTGGTATTTGGTAACAATAGGTCTCCATCACCAAAAGCAGAGAAATGCAGGCTGAGAACTGCAGTTAAAGAGTTCAGGGTGGGGAGAAGTGAGGTGCCAAGTGGGGTGAGGAGGAGAGCTGCTCTGGGTGCTGGTACTTCCTCCAGCCCTGGGAGCCTTAGGAGCCTGTCCATCAGTAATTATGCAGGGCTGAAGTATGAAGTGGTGATGGTAGCAGGGCCTGGGACCTCCGAGCCTTCCTCCCCACCTCTCCATCTCACCTCCTTCACCCCACCCCATGCGCATCCCCATTGCCCGTGCGTCCCCCATTGCTCGCGTGTCTCTGCCAGGGCGTTCACTGCCTTCTCTCTCCTCTTCATCTTCCCTGATCAGCTGGTGAGTAAGGTGACACTTGGTGTGCCTGCCAGTGTCTAACCTCAGCATGAGCAGTGTGTCCGTGTGCCCAGCCAGGCGCTGGGGTGGCACTGTGCCTACGTGGTTTGGGGCAGGACCCCGCTGTCTGTGCCTGTACTCACCCCTGCTCAAGCTGATGTGTGGCCTCCGGTGTGCTGTGGTGTGTGCATGCCTGCCCTCCATCTCAGCTGCAGGGGGGATCTTCTGGGAAGGGGACATGTGTCCCTGCAGGGGCTGGGACCTGGCTCCAGGGTCCTTCCATGCCCAGCTTGTGTTTGCAGATGAATCTCGGAAAGGGGAACGGTGAGGGGGGATGGCTTTCTGGAGCTTGAAGTGCTTTGAGGGGGGGGAGAAAAGGAGATGCTGGGGGGCAGCTGCTGAGTGCTGGAAGGACCCTGACTTGAACTGAGGACCTTGGTGCTGCAAGATGTCCCAGAAGCCGTGGACTGAACAGTGCCAAGGAAAAGGAAAAGATCGTCCTGTCCCCACGCAGGAGAAGACCAGCCAGCGTCGCTTGAGACAGGATGGCAAACAGTGACCAATACATACTCACCGGGGGTGGGGGGCTCCCTGCTCTCTCTCTGTGGGGGGAGCACCTCAAATGGACTTACGGGGTCCCCTTGTTTTGCAGTGGCACCAGCAGCAGCCTGAAATGGGTGGCTGCTGGTGCCACAGGCCCTAGGTGGGACTGGTGGCACTTTTTCAGGCAGATGAATTCTGGGGGCGAGGGGCAAAACAGGGTCAGAAGAAGCTGCCAGGTAGGGTCCACCCTCTGCTTCGTGATCTCCATAAGGTGCTTAGGCCTGCTCCTTTCCCCCAGATCCTGCAGAAGCCAACCCACGAGCTGAAGCAGCAGCTGTCCGGGTACTCCAAGTGGGTGGCCAGCTCTGTCACTGAGCTCATCCAAGCAGCTGAAGCCATGAAAGGTGAGTTCCATGGCTCCGTCCACCTCCAGGACAGCATCTAGGGCTGGGATTAGAGCCTGGGGCTCAGCAGCTGATGGGAGGAGGTAGGGTGGGTCAGAAATTAAGCCGTATGTGGCTTTAACCTGTTTTGGTTTGTCTTCTCTAGGGATGGAGTGGGTTGACCCAGAAGATCCCACGGTCATCACTGAGAATGACCGGGGGCAGCGGCTGCCATTGAGGCTGCAGCTAAGAAGCTGGAGCAGCTGAAGCCAAGGTCCAAGCCTAAGGTAGCACGGAGTGCTGAGCCCCACCTGAACCCCCTCTGGGGCAGCCCCTTCCCTCCTGGGTCCCACAGCCATCACTCCTGTCCCCAGCTCTATGTGTGCCCCCCTCAGCCCCCTGCCACCTTCCTGGCAGCCCCGTGTAGGACTCACGCTCCTGTTTTTGTGTACAGCAAGCACGTGAGAGCCTGGACTTTGAGGAGCAGATTCTGGAAGCTGCCAAATCTATTGCAGCAGCTACGAGTGCCCTGGTGAAGGCAGCCTCAGCAGCCCAGCGAGAATTAGTGGCCCAAGGAAAGGTAAGGCTGGGAGGGGGAAAGAAAGGAGCAGCGTGAGTCAGTGCCAAAGCACTGCGTGCACGGTTTGTGGGGTCCTGGGCTGACCCCTTGGAGGTGGGCTTGCTCAGAGACATTGAGGTGAAGGTGGGTGGGATGTTCTAGCAGGGACCCTGGGGCTGAAGTTGGCAAGATGCAGAGCTTTCACGGAACAGGCAGGTGGATCTAGGGCTGTAGTGGGCTCCCTCCCTTCTCCAGTGGCTGCCCGCAGTGCTTCACTAGTCCTCTCCTGCCTCACAGGTGGGAGCCATCCCAGCCAATGCAGTAGATGATGGGCAGTGGTCCCAGGGACTCATTTCAGCTGTGAGTATCAAGGTTGCATAGTGCCTGTGGGGCAGGGGACATCTCCCCTTGTTCCTGCTCCGAAAAGGAGGTTGCGCTGCCCTTGTGCTTCTCCTCCATGGAGGAGGCATCCCCACTGCTTGCTCCCTCTCCCACCAGCTGGGATATGGCATGGAAGCTGATTGATTGTCCCCATCCCAAGTCCTATGTCCTCCCTGGGACCCTCTCCTGGGAGGCTCCCACACCCCTCTGACACTCTCTCTTGCTGTAGGCACGCATGGTGGCTGCTGCTACCAACAACCTGTGTGAAGCCGCCAACGCGGTAGTGCAGGGCCACACCAGTGAGGAGAAGCTCATCTCATCAGCCAAGCAGGTGGCTGCCTCCACGGCACAGCTCCTGGTGGCCTGCAAGGTGAAGGCTGACCATGACTCGGAGGCCATGAAGAGGCTCCAGGTGAGTCCCAGGCTGCCCTTGAGCCCCAGCTGCCTCCTCCAGGCTCCTGAACACCCATGTGGGTGCTTGAAGGATGGGGGGTGGGGGGGCATGTGGGACCGTGGGATGAGGCCATGGCACAGAGGAAGCATCCCCATAAGGTTGTGCTCCCTGCCTGCATACTGTCAGTGGTTCACTTGGATGCAGGCTCCATGTAGCTTGGACTGCATGCGTGCATAATTCTGGGCTCCTGTCCACCAGGCTGGGGTTGCTGAGCCGGGGGCATTCAGGGCTGGTGGTCTGGCTTGGGAATGCCTGAAATGTGTTCACTGAATCCCTGGCATTAATGTCTGGGGACATGTTTTGACATAGGAGATTAACCCTCCGTGGCCATGGCATGGAGGTTAATGCCCACATGCTGGGGGTTAACACAAGGATCCCAATGGGACCTTGGGGGTAGCACCTCAGGGCAAAGGCTGGGGCAAGTCAGCCAGGCTGCCCTGAAACCCCTGCCCTGCTGCTCAGAAGGGAGCAGAGTGAGGGAAGCGCCACAGGAGCCTGACTGGGAGCAGCAGTGCCTGAAATGGTCATGAGCAGCGCTGCTGGCAGCAAGCCATCCTCGGGGAGCTCTGCCTTCAGCTCCCACCTCGCCCGGCCACCTCTCCTGCCCTGCTGGGACAGGGCTTCCCCCACCAAGGCAGCAGTTGTGCCCCAGGCTTAGGATGCTGTTCCCCCACCTCTTTCCCGCTCCAGGCTGCCGGCAACGCCATGAAGAGAGCATCAGATAATCTGGTGAAGGCAGCACAGAAGGCAGCTGCCTTTCAGGACCATGATGAGACTGTGGTGGTGAAGGAGAAGATGGTGGGAGGAATTGCACAGGTGAGGAGTGGGGCTGCTCCAGTGGGGCAGGGAGCTCTGGCTGCCACCACTACAGCCATGTCCTACCATCCACCAACACAGAGTACATCCCCAAAGAGCCTCAAAACAATGCTGCAGACAGGGAAATGGCACCCATCCCACCCAGCTGGGCTTTGCGGTCTTCCTGCTGCTTGTAGCTGCGGGCACAGCCAATTAACATGCTCGTCCTGATGTCCTAACAGTGTAACACCCTGCCTTCTTGGTGTGACACCTGTGCCATCCCAGCGTCCAGGGTGCGTGCGAAGGGCAGAGCATTGCGTAAGGGATGGGTGCAGCCCAGTGTGGGGTGGCACAGGTTCTATCTCTGCTTCCTGGATGTGAGACCTGCCTGCAGGGCGCATTGCACTCTCCCACGTCTCCCAAGGAGCATGGTCTGGGGCGCAGGGACTGCTCTGGGACCATGAGATGGGAGGGGATGGGAGGGCGCAGAGCAAGATGTGCTCCGTCCGTCACTGCCATGGGCTGCTAAGACATCTCACTGCGTTCCCTTGGCAGATCATTGCAGCCCAGGAGGAGATGCTGCGCAAGGAGTGGGAGCTGGAGGAGGCGCGCAAGAAGCTGGCTATGATCTGGCAGCAGCAGTACAAGTTCCTGCCCTCCGAGCTGCGGGAGGAGGAGCAGAACTGAGCCCCACGCCACCGCTCTGTGCCCAGGCAGAGCCCTTCTACCATTCACTGCAGACTGCTGCCGACGGCTCCTATTTAAGACACCCCACCTCAAGCAACGCCAGGCTGCCTTGGGTAGACCAGAGCCCTGCCTGCACTGGCGCACCAGGACTAACCCAGACAACACGCAGCACTGCCCCGAGCAGCTACCACACCAGCATCTCCACTTCGCCACCCAGCCCCCCTTCCCATGCACCTGCGCCAGGGCCCAACCAGCACCCCTGTAGGGGGCTGCTAGGAGTGGGAGCCTGTCCTGGACTGGCTCAGGGTGCCTCCGCTGCCAGCCCCAGTTGCAGGGACATAGGGCTCCCTCCTGTGGTGGGGTCCGGCCCTCCAGACCTTTCAGAATTTTTCTTGTGCCTTTGTCGTTCCTTCTCTCACTCCTTTCTTCTCCCTCCTCCAGGCAGGAGAGGGGGAAGTTGGTGTCTTGCCCTATCTTGTATGCTGCTCTGCACCTTCCTTTGCTACACTCTTGCACAGAGCCACCTTTCACCTCTGTTGCCTTACTGCTGGCTGAATCGCCCACCCCTCTTCCTCTGCAGCATCCCCAGGAGGCACTGAGCCACCCCAGAGCATCCTCTCCAGCCTGGGCTTCTCGCTGGAGGCCTGGGCTCACCACCGCAGTGCCTCTGCTCAGGGCTGGTGCGAGATGGCTTCGCCCCAGAGCTGCTCTCCCCCACCTTGTCCCCTTTTCCGGAGACCCTGCCTCTCTGCCCTCCTCCTTCTCTTTCCCAAGTGCCTACATTGTTTTCCAAGATTTTTCAGTATTTTTTATAACTTCTAAATTTCTGTAGTATTGAGCCTGCAGCTTTCAAAGTTAATTTATCTCCTTGTTCACGTCATCCCCACTAACTGCCTGCAGCCCAGCGCCTGCCCAGTGGCCTGGAACTCCTCACCCCTCCACGGCTCCAGGACCCCATCCCTCCCCTTGCACTTGCTGAGGCTTCTCTCACTATTTTGATATTTTAAGCATCCCCTATTACACATAGAAGGAAGCCAGCTCTCCCTGAAGCTCTAGGGTGCAGTAGGGGGATGTGGATGGCTCCTTGGAAAGATGCCTTCATCAATAAAAAAGGATTTTCTGCTTTCTCTGTGCACGTCAATGGGGAGGTGCAGGGAAGGGGGGGGTTGCAACCCAAGGGGGTGACCAGCATCTCAAAGTTTGGGTCTGCTAGCTTGACCCGGGGCACTAGGACAGTGCAGGGTGGCCCCAAGGAGTAGGGCTGGTGGGCAGGGGTGCTGCAGATCCCACTGCGGACTGTGTGAGGGGACCACCAGCCCTCCTTGGTGGTGGTGGGGAAGCGCAGTGCGGGTGCTTATACAGCATGGAAACTATTCGAGGCATGTCCAAGAGCAGCACTCAGCTGGCCAGACCCCTTCTGCCATCCATGTGCAGTCCTTGCAGGTGCTGCCGGGGGCCAGGGAGGATATTGTTGCTTTGGGATTTGGGGGCCAGCCGGGCTCCAGCACAGCTCCTGGCCCCATTCCTGCAGCCAGCTGAAAATATCCCTTGGCAGGGCAGCAGGAGGGGGTGCAGGTGGGTCATCCCCCAGTACGCTGACCCCCCAAACCACCCCCGTTGAGGCTGCAGCCCTCTGCGTGCCAGAGGTCCAGGAATGTGGCCTGAGCTCTCCCGGCTGCCGGTGCTGAGCTCAGGCCCTGAAATAGCCCCCTGGGGCTGACCTGTGCGGGTGGCAGCTGCCCCGGCTCAGCTACTTCTCCACCTGCTTCCATGCCATCACTCAACTGGGTTTGGGGGGACCTGAGTGGTGGAAGGGATGCTGCAGGGTGGAGTGAGGACACTTCTTTCCCTGCGATCTGTCCCCTGCACCCTGCACCCCCCCCCCCCCACAACATAATACCAGCACCAGTAAACACCCAGGAGGCTGAGCCACCCTGTGAGCATTGCATGTCACAACTCTGCAAGGCCTTGGCTTGCTTGCGGGGGGGGGGGTGTGTTGTGGGGCTTGGGGCTGTTCTGGATCCCTCCGCAGCACAACAGCATCCCACAGCATCCCAGCTGAGCCTGGGGTCCTGGCATGCCCAGGGTGCTGAGGTGCTGTCCCCCCTCACCTGGGACATTCTCCCATGGTGGCCTGTTTCCAGGGTGGATTTGTGCCTCCCACAGGAATCCCAGTCCTCCCAGCTGTCCCCTGACAATCTGTTCCAGCAGGCACAAGTGGTGCTTGGACCTGGGACACCTCAGTCACAAGGTGCCAGCGGCCCAAATTTGTCTGGGCTTGGGAAGCTGCAGCCTGGCTCATCAGGGAGCCCTGGGATGGGAGGAGGCTGCAGCACAGGTGGCACCCAGGGACATCCCGTTAGCAGGAAAAGCCTTTCCCCAGGAAGGCACTCACCCCAGAGCAGGGCACGGAGAGGGGATGTGCAACCCTTGCACCCCCTTGTCCTGGTAGCCACCCTGGAGGATGGCTTCAAGGGCAGGCTCACAGATGGGGTCACCCCGATGGCCCCAGCTGCCTGGGGAACTGTGTTCCTTGGGGGGGGGGGGGACACAACACGATGACAACACATTTAAAAGCCCCCAGCCCTTTCCTGGCTCCTCACATCATGCACATCACCAGCTTTGCCCCGAGCTGAAGCATCTCCTCAAAAGCTATCCATCCTCATCTGGGAACAACGGGAGATGGATCCTCCCCCCTCTCCAGCAGCGGCATGCTGAGAGTTCCTGGCTCTCCTTCTCCAAATATGTGCCTAATTCATCAGCATTAATACCACTTGCCAGTGTCCAGCAGCGGTTCTGCTGTTTTGCATGGCTCCTGCAGCCCCTTGGTCCTTGGAGGATGCCTCTCATGTCCTCCCTATGCCCCCCAAAATCCAGGCTGAGCTCTCAGCATTGCCCCCAGAAAGCTGTTTCCTGCACCCCATTTTGGGGAGCCCTGTGCCAGGCTGGATGCAGCCCCAGGGTGATGGGCTGGGGAGCTCACATGCCCCCCTCGCCCTGCCCCAGCCCAGCCCAGCCCAGCCCCTCATCTCCTGTGGCCTCCCAGGCCCAGAGCCCACCCTGCAGCTGGGAATGTGCCAGAAGCATTTACAAGTGGCATTAAACCACGGGGTATTTTTGGAGGAGCCAGGATCTGAAGGGTTTGCATTTTTTTTTGGCCTGTGGAATGTAGTTTATTTAGAGCAGAAGGAGTGGGGCAGCCCACATGCCCCATGTCCTCCCAAAACACCAGCCTATGGGATGCGTAGGTGCTGGCTGTCCCTGCATGCTGGGGACGATGGCACCTGGGCACGAGGTGGCAGCGATGTCAGGGCAACACTGGGGCGCCTGCGTGGAACCAGGGCCCCTGCCTTGTTGTGATGCAGGAATGGGATGGGGAGGTTGTCGCTCAGCTCCCTTCTCTCCCAAAGGATTTTCCCTGTGTTTTACTGCCAGGTCTCATGTGGATGCCAGGGCAGTGTGGGGGTGTCCTGGGATATTTGTGCTGGGAAAAGCCTGCCTGGTGCACGGGGGGCGCTGGGGTTCCCACTGTGGCCACCTTCACAAAGCATCCCTGTGCCCGTCGCTGGCCCTGGGGGGTGGCAGGGGGATGGGGACAGGCCCGGGCAAGCAATGGGACTGGTCCTGGGAAACAGTATCATTATTGGAGCAGGGATCTCCTTAGGATAGAGCAAACCCCTGTGAGTTTAGCGGGTGGGATGTCTGGGAGGGGAAGCTTTGGGGGACCCCCAGGGCATGGAACTGCAGCAAAGGGACTGCGGTGCTGGTAGCATGGTGTCCTGCAGGGGAGATGGGGGGGGGGGCACAGACAACCCAGGGGACCCTGGGACACAGCAGCATCACGACAGTCCTTGGGTGTTCCCCACTGCGTTCACAGCCCAAGGAGTGTCCCTGTGGCCCCAGGAAGTAGTGCCTGTGGGGTGTCACAGCCCATGTGTGTCCCCAGAGCACAGAGCCCCCAGGGTGTCCCCAGCGCTGTCCCCCGGGGGTGTCCTCAGCCCATCGCCACCGGGGCATCCCTCTCCCGGTTCCCCCGCGGGTGCCTGGTGCCAGGGGCCGTGGCGGTGCCTACCGGGTGCCTCCCCCCCATACTCCCCCTTCTCCCGTCCCGCTCGGTGCCGCGGCCGGTGGCGAAGCCTGTCCCTAAAAGGTGCTGGCGGGCGGTGGGGGAGGTACCGGGGAGGCCCCCACCCGCCGCGGCCCCTCCCCGGCTCTTAAGCGGCGCGGCGGGGCGAGGGGCTCAGTGTTGGTGCTGCCGCCACCCCCGGTGCTCCGTGCCCCGCCGCCACCCCAAGCACCACCACCGCCACTGCCACCATGGAGGCCATCAAGAAGAAGATGCAGATGCTCAAACTGGACAAGGAGAATGCCATCGACCGAGCTGAGCAGGCGGAGGCTGACAAGAAGCAGGCGGAGGACCGTTGCAAGCAGGTAGGTGGGTGTCCCACAGAACCCCCCCACCAAAAAAAAAAAAAAAAAAAAAGTTGATGGGGACCCCTGCCCTAAAGGGGCTTGGACCCAGGGACCTTGCCCTGCTGTGTGTCCAACCTTGGGAACCACCACCCTGGCGACACCCAGCCCTGGGGACCTTGCCCTGCTGGGTGGCCAGCCCTGGGGACCAGTGTCCCAGCCTGTTGTACCTGGCCTCAGCACCTCCAAAACACGCTGGGTCTTGGTGGGACACCCCAGTGCCAACTCCTTTGTCCCTCTGCCAGGGAGACCCCTGGGGACCGTGTGCTCCCACCTCAACCACACAGAGATGGGGACCTTCCCGGTGCCCCTGCAGCTGTGTCCTCAAATCAGGACCCCATTGCCCCCTCCAGGCTCAGGGGTGCTCCGGCCCCAAGGGACCTGGGGCTTTCCGAGGATGTGTGGCCCCTACATTGACAAAACGATTGTGTCCACTTGCTCCTGCTGTGCCCCCAGCCTGGGCCACCCTGGGATGAGGGTGACTGTCCCCTGCCAGGTGGATGCCCCAGGGTGACCAACTGTGCATCAGGGGTGCCCCCATAATCCATCTGTGGGTGTCCCCATAATCCATCCCTTCCGCAGCTGGAGGAGGAACAGCAGGGCCTGCAGAAGAAGCTGAAGGGCACGGAGGATGAGGTGGAGAAGTACTCTGAGTCCGTCAAGGAGGCCCAGGAGAAGCTGGAGCAGGCGGAGAAGAAAGCCACAGATGTATGTATGCAACCCCTTCTCTGTGTGGGTACTGGACCCTGGAGGGGGGAGTGAAGGAAGAGAGGAGCCTTATATGGCAAGCATTGGTGAGAAAGGGTGGCAGGATCCGTCCCTGCCACACTGACACCGAGCCGGGCAGTGGGTGCCAGGCAGGTCCCACGCAGGTGCCTCCGGTACGGGGGCACTGCTCAGTCCCAGCACCCCAAAACTAATGGGGACAAGCATCCTCGCCATGCATTGCCAATACATGTGTAGGGAAAACTCCACAGCGGTCGCTCAAACGTGTTAGAAAAGTGAGAAAGAGCAGAGAAATGGGAAAAGCTCTTGCCTGTGGCCAGCTGCTGAGCACTGGTTGCATAGGATGCTTGGAGTTCGTGGGAGGACAGTCCTTTTGGGCTCCAACGTGCCGCCCTGTACCCTGGGAAGGGAAAGGCCAGGAAGAGTTTTATTTAGGGCCATGACTGATGTTTCTCCTGGGAAATGGATCCTGGCGGGGAGATGTTAGGAAGGTGTTGAAATTAGCTTGTGCCTGACCGGGATGAAGGGTGGAACAGCTGTGCGTGGCCTCATTGCTACTCAGGAACGGGGTATAACAACCCATGGTGCCACACAGGGTATTTGACACCCTATAAATAAATCCTCCTTTTGATAGCCAGTCCTTTTCTGATGAAAACCAACCCTGGAAACTGGAGTAGAATCTAAAGGGGAGCCATCAGGAGTGCAGCCAGCAGGGGCACGGCCAGGCTTTTCAGGACTGAGAACCAAAAATTCAATCCCAGCTGTTTTATGGAGCCAAGTGGGGGAGATGTGTCAAATCTCCAAGGTGGCTGCCAAGGATAGGGAGAGTAGGCAGGGACAAGCAGTGGCAGTAAAGTCCCCAGGGTAGCCTAGAGCCCCTGAGGAGTGACCAGGACCCACCTCCCATGCCACCCCACAGGGACCCTCAGCCTCCATGGGCACAGGAGGTGGTGGCAGCGGAGAAGCAGGCACGGGGGAAAGAGGAGACAGCCTGAGAGCCCACCCTAGTGTCCCCAGTCCCACCAGTACCTGCCTTGCATCATTCCTGGTGTTTCCAAAAGGGACAGATGGGGTGGCTGTTCCCAGAGCAGCTCCTGGGGTGAGGAGGGGGTGTCCCCAGCCTGTGTGCCCCCCTGAGCTCTGGGCAGCGAGGTGCCAGAGTCCCACCAGTGCCAGGCTGCCTCTTGTAGGAGTTTTGAGACGTTTGTCCTGAGAAATACTCTGGCGCTGTTTTCTGACCCTTCGGGCCTGCCCAAAGTTAGAAACAAACCCAAGTTGTTAAAACATTGGAAATACTCAGGAAGGGCTCATTTGTCTTGGCAAGAGGCAGGCACACTGGACTGACCAGGGAGGGCTGCACCGCATTCCAGGGTCCGTGCCAGGGTCTGTACCCATCTGATGGGATCCATATGGGATGGGGCGAGCTCGGTGTGGGGCTTGGGGGGGACGTGGGACGTTGGGACGTGGGGGGGACGCAGGGGTGCTCGGTGGCACCGAGAGAGGTCCACAGTGGCAGGGAGAGGCTGTGGGCTTTGGTGAGGAGAGCAGGTTTTCCCCCTGTCCCGGCAGGTATGGGGGTGGGGAGCCTCTTGGCCCCTTGAGGGAAGGGTCTGGAGCAGGGCTGCTGCAGCATTGGGAAGGGCAGGCTGGCTGTGCCATACACAGGAACAGGCTGTGCTGTGTGCAAGACCTGGAAGTCACTGGGTGTCCGTGGCGGGGACATGAACGTGCTGACAGTGCTAAGTGCTCCCTGCTCCAGCGAAGAGGAGCAGGACAGAGCCCCAGGTCGGCAGCTCCATGGAGCTGTTGATCCTTCCCAGCAGCTTTACAAGGCCACCGTGGCCCCATCATCACCTTGTCCCCCAAGAGGGACAGCACACAGGGACAATGCACAAGTCCAACGCAGCAGCTGAAGCAGGGTTTATTCCCCGCAGCTCCTCCAGCCCCACATGTCCCCAATGGCCAGCCTGTCTCCAGCCACCCGCTGAGCGCAGGGAAACACAGGCTCTGCCATTTCCAGGCCATGATCCTGGAGGCTTCACCAAGTTCCCACCCCGTTGCTCTCCCAAGCCAAGACTTTGCTCTTATTTGGTGATTCCCCGAGCCGGTGGGAGGGAACGGGGCACTGCTGGGAAGTGACTGCATCCCTGGGTGGGGCCAGAGCAGGAGGCACCCAGCCTGGCCGCCGCAGGACCGGGGTGCCTGCCCCCCAGCCTGCCCTCTGCTGCCAGATCACATTGCTCCTTAGCCAGTGGGACCCCTGTGTCCTGTGTGCCGCTCTGTGCCAGAGTGTCAGGCTGGGAGGGGGAAAGGACCAGGGCCAAGCACAAGGCCACGTGCTCCCATGCTGCTGCCACCTGTCCAGGGGCATGGGGCTGCCCCCCCCCCCCCCCCCCCCGTAGCATGTCTGGGTGCTGCCCTCCCCAGGGTGGCCCCAGACCCCACGGCAGCCAGCGGGAACAGCCCAGGAATCGGCGTCCCTGGAGGCAGGTGTGACGTGAGGTCAGGGCTGCCCAGGAGCTGTCAGAGCTCCTTAAGGCAGGATTGAGTGCCACTGTGCTATGCCTTCCTAACACATCGGGGTATCTGCTGTGGCCGAGATGCAGAGCTGGGGGACTGGCCTCTCCCATGGGGCACTGGCCCCAGGGGTCTCTGTGGGGCTGCCGGCCAGGTCCCAGCTTAGAGGAGCACATGCCAAGGGGTTGAGACACTGGGGGGCACAATGTGCCCAGGTACCCGGGGGGATACCTGCCCTATCCCTCTTATTGACTCACCTGTGGGGCAGAAATTCCCCCCCGGCTTTGCAGCAGGTGTGTGAGGAGGTGTGAGGAGGCTGGGGAGCTCCCATGGGTACGCTGCTCCCCTGTCTGTGGGGGCCCACAGGGCACCCCCCAGACTCCCTGAACCCTTGTCCCCCCAGCAAAATCGACTTGCTGAGCTCCTTTCTGCCTGTCTGCTGGAGCTTGGCGGGGACATGCACTCCTGCCTGGGGGGCACTGTGTGCCCTGTTTCAGGAGGGGGCTATGTCCCCTATGCTGGGGGGCACCCTGTACCCTAGCTGGGGTGGGGAGCCATGCACCCTGCCCAGGGGGGCAATGTGCCATGCCCAGAAGGCACCATACATCTTCCCTTGGGAGGGGAGACTTGTCACCTCAGCCTGGGGTGGACGTGTGCCCTGGGGGGGGGGGGGGGAGGGGCACGTACCTCCTCTTCAGGGTGGGGGCTGCACACCCAGCCTGACAGGGGCCCATGTGCCCCAACTGGGGGCACCACATGCTCTGGCTGGGGAGCGTGGCGGGCCTGGGTCCTGGCAGTCCATGGCAGCAGCAGCAGCAGCAGGAGGAGGAGCAGGAAGGGATGAAGGCAGGGTGGGCGGCAGGAGCGACTGCCGCCTGAGCGCTTCCTGCCCAAGCCAGGCGGATCCCACAAAGGGCTTGGCAGCAAAGACTCTTTGTGCTCCCTGCTGGCCGCACGGCCATGGCCAGCATCAGCTCTATCGATGCCGTCAAGAAGAAGATCCAGAGCCTACAGCAGGTGGCTGATGAGGCAGAGGAGCACGCCGAGCACCTGCAGTGGGAGGCCGATGCCGAGCAGCAGGCCCGGGAGCGGGTAAGGCTCCTGGGGCTGGGGACTCCCGGGACCCCCCCTGCTGCAAGGGGGGCTGCTGGATGGCTGCCAGCCCCTCAGGGCCAGACACCAGGGAGTAGAGCGCTGTACGGCCCCCTGGGCGTTGGCTGCCCTGGTACGAGCATGGGCAGCCAATCCCCAGCTGCCCCATGGCATGCCTGGGTGGGATCCGGCACCGGCATCCTCACTGCCCCGGGACAGAGAGTTGGGGGGGCATGGTGCAGCTGAGCTGCACATCCCGGTGCATGAGAACCCCCTGGGTGCGGGTATGGGGTGGGGGGCTCTGGGCAGGGTCCCTGCTGCCAGCAGGCTGCCCAGTGCCATGGGAGGTACCCATGGGCCTTGCTAGGGATGCTCCTGTGACAGGGCTCGCTGCAGCTTCCCCAGCTGTCAGGGCACGGGGCAGTGGCCAGCTCACTGCCTTGGCTTGGCTGGGGCCAGTAGACTCTGGGAAAGAGTTCCCCCTTCCCCCCCCCCCCTCCCGAGGCATGGCTGAGAATCCCATGCCCAAGCTCTGGGTCTGGCTTCCCAGCAGAGCCCCCTGCTCTCCAGCATGTCCCTTGGCAGGGAGAAGCCACCCCATCACACTGCCGTTGGCCAGCATTTCCACTCTGTAGGATGGCATTTCCAGGTTGCATCTTGTACCTGGTGTGGCTTTTTTGTTGTTGGGCGTTTTTGTGTGTGTGTTTTTGTTTTGTTTTGTTTCTTTTTCCTATGCCTTCCCCGCTCATTTAACATCCTTGCGCTATCAGGGGCAGCAGAGCTGGGTGCGGTACACAGGCTGTTGTCACTGGGGCTGTGTGGGGAGGAAACAGCCCCTTCCTGCAGCCGCAAATCGGGTTTCAGGTCACCAGGAGCTGCTGGTGAGCACATTTCCGAGTGCCCATTCAGGCAGCTCTGACCCACTTTGGGGGTGGTCAATCCTGGGGAGAAAAGTCCCTGCTGGGGTGAGGCAGAGCATTTGTAGAGGTGCTGGCTGTGCCCACCAGCACCCTATGGGGGACTGTGGTGGCGGGCATGGGGATGTCCCCACTTGGCTCCCCACTCCCTCCGCTCTGTGTCCCGGGGGTGCTTCCGCTGCTGGAGCACAGGGCTAGGCCAGGCCTGCTCCAGCCCATGAATAAGCAGGAGGCATGATCCCCTGGGCTGCTGCCTGCCCCTTGGTGCTCTCACTGCTGCCCATCCCTTTGCACCCCAGGGTTTTTTTCTTCCCACCCCCCTCCTTCCAGCAGCCCCCCCCCCCCATGGGGAGCAGGGCCAGGAGCTGCTGAAGTGGTGACGGAGCAGGAGGCCTTAGCAAATGGAAAGAGTGCAGGGTCAGGCATCAAGGGGCTGGCAGGGGGGCAGGGCCACTGTCCCGGCCTGCCTGTTTCCCGGCTTCACGCGCGGGGAACCTGGGAATAGGGAGGAGGGTAGTGGAGGGGGTGTGGGGGGGCAGATGGGACCCTGTCCCGCCAGCCAGAGGCTTCAGCTTGGCCAGGATCCAGCCCACCAAGGGCAACTTGCTCCATTGCCCCTGGTGCCAGGCTGCAAATCAGCAGGGGCGGGAGGCACAGGGGCTCCAAGCAGCCCCATGGCACAGTGGGGCTCGGCAGTGTGGGGTCAGGGAGGGTGTCCCAGCCATTTGGCTCTGCTGCCACCTCTGTAAACAGGAAATCCACAAGTGGCTCCCATCTCCTTTTTGGGAGTGAATCTGCACAGGGAGCAAATCTGTACATTCTTCCTCCTTTACTCACTGCTCTGCAAACCCCAAACACCATCTCTGTGATGGCACGGCCACCCTGGCTATCCAACCTATTGAGCGTGTCTCTTCCATCTCCAGGGCTGGGGCTGGGGGCATGAGGATGTGGTGCAGGGGCTGCACATGCCAAACTCAGGACAGAGTTTTGTGGCATCAAATGAGGCGCTAGGGATGGGGAAAGCCCCATTGTCCTCATGGAAGGGTGATGGGGTGTGTGCCCCAGCCGGGCGAGCGCTGGTGGGAGCGCAACATGGTACGAAGGGGTGTTCTAGCTAGCAAATGCAAAAGCAACTGCTGAAAATGAGTGGGGATGGGCGGTGACAGAGGGGTTTCTGCTCCACAGGCTGAAGCTGAGGTGGCTTCTCTGAACCGCCGCATCCAGCTGGTGGAGGAGGAGCTGGACCGGGCCCAGGAGCGCCTGGCCACCGCCCTGCAGAAGCTGGAGGAGGCTGAGAAGGCGGCGGATGAGAGTGAGAGGTGTGATGGGGGGGGGGATGACGACAGCCAAAGTTGCCTCAGGTCACTCTTGATTGCAGGCAGGACCCCTTGTCTTTGCAGAAGGGCTTGGGGAGCCTTAAAATTGATCTGACCTCATGGGGTTTGTGTTAGTTTCCTGCAGAGTGCAAAGGACGAGAGGACAACAGAGTCCAACCCCCCCTGCCCCCCCCATGCTATGGGTGATCTTTGCATACTTTGAAATTTCCAGGACACCCATAAAATCCTTAAAAATGTGATTGGATGCCTATTCAAATATCAGGCTAAAGCCAGAGAGTGCTTGGAGCTGGTTTCCTGCCCCAGAGCTGACTCCTTTGCTCAAGGGCTGAGCAAAGCCCAGGAGGGGACTCCTGTGCCCAGGAACTGAGGTTGGCCCTGGGGAATGAAATGGCCTAATTCAGGAAAGCACTGCGGAGCACATACGGTGCATTGGCCCATCCTCTGATGAAGTGCCTGCTTGTGGCACACACGTTTCCTGGGCAGGAGCCATGCAGGTGAGGGTGCAAGGATATCATGGTAAGCACCCAGACACATCACCACCTTCCTGACAGTTGTGTGAACAATTGGCAATTTGCAGCTGGCTTTGATTGGCAAAGAGCAGTTTGAGCAGCAGCACCTGAGCAAGAGGAGAAGGGCCAAGTGGGACGTGATCGCTGCGTGTCCCACCTCAGGTGTCCCTGTCTGTGGGCATCGCCCCTGAGTGAGGAAAGGCTTTGCTTGCCACTGGATTTTTCCTAACATTTCCTAAAGGTTTCTGGCCTGCAGGCTGCTTTTGCAGAGGTTGTGGCCAGCTCTTCCTGGACTGCACACATCTTCCCCCCCCCCCAGGTGATGAGTTGGGGACCTGCCTGGTCGAGAGGCAGAGAGGCACCATGGCCACATCTCATTACTCTGGGACATGGCCCCAGGGTGGCCTTGGGGCATCTCTGCTACTTTAATTGTGCACAGCAGCATCCCTAGGGTACCACTGGAATGACCCTACTGCACAGGGTGGCCAAGTGGGTGCCAGTATCCCCAGGCAATGTCCCATGTCACTGGAGCTGGAGGATGGCAGTGTCAGAGCATAGGGGGCAGGCAGGAGGTGCAGGTGCCACCTCAGCCCACAACAATAACATCTCAGAATCACAGAGTCATTTAGGTGGAAAAGACCTTCATGATCACCAGTCCAACCACCAACTGACCTACCAAGTCCCATCATTAAACTTAGTGCCAGGTCCACACGTCTCTTAAATACCTCTAGAAATGGGACTTCCCTGGGCAGCCCGTTCCACTGCTTGACCCCTTTCTCCCTGAAGTAATTCTTCCTAATCTTCTTGCTTTGGCTTTCCTCAGAGGCATGAAGGTCATCGAAAACAGGGCCATGAAGGATGAGGAGAAGATGGAGCTCCAGGAAATGCAGCTGAAGGAGGCCAAGCACATAGCAGAAGAGGCTGACCGCAAATACGAGGAGGTGTATGCCAGCACCCATGTGCCCCCTTCCCCAGCCCTGACCCCCAGTGTCACCTGGGGCCACCCCCCTGCAGCTGGGTCTGACGCCTGCCTTTTGATGCCACCAACAGGTCGCCCGCAAGCTGGTTGTCCTTGAGGGAGAGCTGGAGCGCTCGGAGGAGAGAGCAGAGGTTGCGGAGAGGTGAGCAGGGCACCCAGTGGGCAACGCATGAGGGTCCCACGCCAGCCCTGCCCCATGTCCGTGGAAGCCAGGGGCAGCTGCGTGTCCATGTGGGGACAGGGATGGCCCTTGCCAGCAGTCAGGGTGCTCCCCGGCTGGTGAGCTGGGAGTGGGGGGGAGGCAGAGGGATGCTGGCCCCCGGTACGTCCATGACCTGCTCTCTGCTGGCCCCCCCGGGGCACCCCTTTTCCACCCCAGCCGAGTGAGACAGCTGGAGGAGGAGCTGCGGACCATGGACCAGACCCTCAAATCCCTCATTGCCTCAGAGGAAGAGGTACTGGGGCAGGGGCATGGGGCTATGTGCGGCAGCCCCCTCTCTCTCTGTCACTGTCTCTCGAGCCATGCAAGCCACCTCTCTCCTCTCTGCACTGCTGTCTCGGCTGCAGCCCTCACCTTGCCTTTCCATCTATTGCTGTGGAGCCAGCGTGGGCTGGGCATGCTCCTCTGTGTCTGCTCTCCTCCTCAGAGGGATGCGGGAGCGCGGTGGCAACAGTGGCAGCAGCGACGCATGGTGACACACAGAGGCACAAGGAAGGGACCCACGCCTGGTGGCTCTGCTCTTCCTCCACCTGCACTACCTGAGTTTTCTCCTCTCTCAACTTGTTCTCTCTCTTTCTTTCCTCCTTCCCTGCACCCGCTCTTTCTGCTCCCCCTTCCTCCTCCATCACCCCCTCCTCGACCCCGCTCCCCTGCCTGGTGGCCTCTGCTTGGGATATAGTAAATGTGGTGACCTAGAGGAGGAGCTGAAAATTGTCACCAACAACTTGAAGTCCCTGGAGGCCCAGGCTGACAAGGTAGGGGCTGCTGGGGCTGGGCACAGTGCTTGGGGCTGGGGGGGATGGAGCTCCCTTGCTGGGGTGAAGGATGACCAGTGGTGTCCCACGGGGCTCATGGGCACACCTCTCTGTCCCTGCAGTATTCCACCAAGGAGGACAAGTACGAGGAGGAAATCAAGCTCCTAGGGGAAAAACTGAAGGAGGTAAGGCTCTTGGTTTGGGTCTCTGGGTACAGGAAACACTCTGGCAGCAGCAAAATAATCTCTCACCTCCCAAGCTTGGAGGCTAATTCAGGTGCTCGCCACCTTTGAGGAGCCCAGGTGCAGGAGATGCAGATGGGGCAGTTTTGGGGTGTGGGGCAGGCTTAGGATGTGGGTTTAGGGATGTCCCCATCACGCTCAGCCTCTTCCTGCTGTGCTCCCACAGGCGGAGACCCGGGCAGAGTTTGCTGAGCGGTCTGTGGCGAAGCTGGAGAAAACCATTGACGACTTAGAAGGTAAAATGGCCCTGCCGCCCTGTGCCCCTCTTTCCCAGGGAGAACGGGACAGGACGTATCCCCGGGGGGGGGCTTGGCCGGGCTGAGGCTGAAGCGCCCCATGGGCAAGCTGAGGCAGGGGTTCCTGTGCAGGGGGTGGGCAGGGACCCCAGAAGGGACACTGGGATGCTGTGGGGGTGGAGTGTTGGGGTCCCCGGGTGGGGACTAGGGCTGCCTGTGCCCGGTGCCGTACCTGCACGCTCCTGCCGCCCTCGTCCCCTGCTCACCGCCATTCTCTCTCTCTCTGCCACTTGCCCCATCCCCGCTCCACTACCTGCCCCCCCCCCCACCTCCCCCCACCTGCAGATGAAGTGTATGCACAGAAGATGAAGTACAAAGCCATCAGCGAGGAGCTGGACAATGCACTTAACGACATCACCTCGCTCTGAGCCCCTCCACTGGGCACCGGCACCCCTCCCCCGCCTGCCTCCCCCCTCCCCAGCTCAGCCGCTTGCCTACCCACCCCCCCCACCGCTCCTCCTGCCTGCCCTGTTCTCTCTCTGTCCTTCCCAGCCAGCCCGCGGCTGAAGGTCATAGGAGCTGGCCCGGGGTGTCCCTGCAGTGTCCCTCTTTTGGGGGAAAACAAGGCGTAGGCGCTATGGGGTGTTTGGGGGAAAGGGGAGCAGCCCCCATGCACCCCCATGCACCCCCCCCCCCCCCCTCCCACAACAACCCGGGTCCCCCATCCCCCCACCAAAACCTCAGTGCTTCTCACCGAGCCTGGGTGGGGGGATGGGACACACGTCCAGGAGAAGCAGCACCTCTGAGGAGGTGTGGGCTCTGGCCTGGGGGCTGAGGGGGTGTCCGGCCCCAGGCAGGCAGCCCCCACCCCCACTACTCCCCTCCCTGCTCCCCTCCTTTCTTTGCACATTGCTCTTCAGTTTGCATTTCATGACTTTTTTTCTGTTCTGTCCCTCTGGGTTACTGAGTTGGTCTCAATAAAGTGTTTTCTCTCCTTGGTTTCTCTTTTGTTTTCTTCATGCTGCTCTGGTTCTCCACTCTCATCCTTCACTTCCTGCTGTCTCACATGGGTGCCGGCAGCCGAGTGCGGGAGGTGGCTGAAGGGACCGCATGGCTGCAGCTGAGCTCCTTTGTGCTTCAGCCTGGGGATGTCCCCCACCACCCCCAGCTCGCTCGAGCACAGCTTTCCTCATCTTGTGCCACCTTCCAAGATGTTCTCCATCACTCTTTTGGCCTGAATTAATAGGGTTAGACCTAGTCCTGTACATTCCCCATCCGCACTCCTGGACATCACAACAACCTCTCACAGCCCTGACCTCTCTCCTCCATCACCCGCTCTTGCCAATGGGGTTGGCCCTACTGTTTGGCAGCAGTTCCTGGCCCTAAATGGGTCCCCAGTCCTCCTCCTCCTCCCTCAGCATCCTACCCTGCCCTACGACCCCGTCTCAGAATTGATGTACCCGGGACTGGCTGCCTCCTCCTGCCATCCCCACTGGTCCCGTGTCCACTAGGTGGCTGTGAGGTGCCCAGCGAAGGCTCTTGTGGGCAGCACTGTCTCTTCACTAACTTGCTTTTCTCTCTCTCTTCCCTTTGCTGTGCTGACATCTCCGTTTTCTCTAGAGCATTACCAGGAAAATGAGAAAAAACACGTTCTCACTAATGAGCTGTGGGTCATCCTTACTGAACTTAACAACTGAGCTGCAACAGCTCCAGCCCCTACCCAGGCTTCCGCCCCCACGATGCCCCCAGCCCCGACTGCTCCCTGCCCCGTTTTGGCCAGGCTGGTTTGGGGCTGGGAGCCCCTGCCCGCTCCCCCCTGGGGTAATCGCTCTGCTTGGGGGTACAGGGAGCCCCTGCAGAGCTGATGTTTTTTTCTTGAGAGAGGGATGAGAGGTTTTGCCATGTCCTGGGATGCCCACACGATGGTGGCTGTCCCCTGGCATCAACCTGGCCCCGCTGGAGAGGGACACAGTGGCTTGTGTCACTGCGGCTTGTGTCACTGCCTTCCTCTTCTTGTCCCAGGTGGCCAGCTGCTTCCCCCTCCCGCTGGGCGCCCCAAACCATGCAGGGAGGATGCCCTAGCAGTGGGGTCCCTGCAGGGTGCCGGTTGGGCAGAGCCCTCATCCCATCCCCATCTCTAGCGGGAAGGCAGATGCCATCTGGAAGCCAGAGCCGGAGGAGGCTCCCCTGGCAGCGGGACACCTGGCAGAGCTCGTCCTTGCAGCCTCATTAGCTCTGCTCCTTCTCTGTTGTCCTCTCTGCCCGCCTTCCTGGCCTGCTGCCTCACTCCTCTTCATGGAGCACCTGGCTCGTGCTGCAGGCACTGGCTCTCCTCTTTTGCTGGCTGAGGGTTTGTGCCCGTGCCTGTTGCGGCCAGCGGGGATGGCAGGATGGGGAGATGGGGCCACAGTGGCGGCTGGCTGGGGAGCAGTATCCATACCACAGTGGGGCTGGCTAAGGGCAACAGGGTGCAGTGGGAGGATGGAGAAGCTGAACAGCAGGGACTGCCTGACCCCCAGGGGTCGCAGAGAGGCTGGGCTCATCCCTGCTGGTGCTGGGGCTGCTAGACAGGGATGCCCCCCCTCAGACTGGTGTCGTACTGAGCTGACCGTCTGTGTGCGTGGGTCCGGCTGTGCCCAGGTATGCTTGTGCCATGTCTGTGTTCATGGCTGGCTGGGTGTCCCTTGTGTTCACAGAGAGTCTGGCCAGTGCCAAAGAGGAGAATGTGGGCATTCACCAGGTCCTGGACCAGACCTTATTGGAGCTGAACAACCTCTGAGTTGCCTGGGGAGCCCCTGCCCCTCTTCCCTACCCTACATGTGCACTCCACTGGCACGCTCAGGATGTCATCAGCTGAACTGCATCTTGGCCAAATCCACACATCCCTTGAGAAGGGAAGCCCTGCAGCCTTACACTGTAGCTCGAGGGGCATCTTGTCTGTGCACAGCCCAAACAGCTCTGTCCTGTCTTCATGTCCAAATATTAAAGCAGTTTGACAAGAAGGATGGGTGTGCTTGGTCATTGTGGGTGGGTACAGGCACTGGGAGACACAGGGCCACTCTTCAGGGGCCTTGCTATGGGACAGGTACAGCAGTCACAAGGATGTCCTCCTTGGCCTTGGGATGGGACTGACAGCAATTCCTTAGGATGCACAGGAAACCTCAAGTCTCAAGCTCAGTCCAAACTGAGCATCCTCCTCAAGTGCACAGTGGCAGAGATATGTTACTAGCGTGTCCCCTTCCACCACTGTTATGTTATCTGCCGGGCACTTGGGGAAATTGCATGGTCTCTGACTTCTCCATCGACTCTGCTCCATGGCCCATGCTAATGATGCCACCTGAGCGCGCGTACAAGTGTGTGACCACACACGTGCACATGCTGTTACTTACCAGGGTCTTCTCCAGGTCTAGAGCTGCTCACCCTGCATGCTAGTTGCATTTTCTATTACCAGCTGCCTAAGGGACAGCTGTATAAACTAGCAAATACTAATATGGCAGGCAACCAATTCCCAGAGCGTTCAGGTAATTTCCTCCTGTTCTGTTGTATTTTCTCCAACACAAAGAGAAGAGTGGCAGGATGTGTCTCATCACTGTCACCAAAAAGGGGTGGATTTCCTGGGGATGCCCAAAGCTGTGATCTAGCCCTGCCCTCTGCTTCGGGCCCCTCTGAAGCTTGCGCAGAGCCCTGCTGTCCCACACCACTCAGCAGATATCGCTCTGGCAGCACAGCCTCATGTGGCCAGGAAACATTAATTCACGCTGACCCCTCGCTGGGCCAGGCCATCACCCCAGCAAGTGACAGGGAGAGCTTTCCCTATCTGCTTTCCTTTATTTGCTGCACCCCTCAGCTCAGGAAAGGATGGAGAGAGTGCAGCTCTTTTCTGCCCAGGTGCTTCTGGCCTCCTGCCCTCCCCCTGGCCCCCCAAATCACATTTGGAGCTCTGAAGACCTTTGACTATGCAGCAAAGGGCTCCCCTTGCATGGGCACTCCCTGCTCTGTGCCTCAGTGCTCATTCTCCATTGGGTTGTCACATCCCGGGATGTGCTTGAGGAGAAGGATGGTGCTCTCCTGGCTGGCTGAGTTTGCCCAGTGCAAAGGTTGGGGTTTCTCTTCAGCACGTCACTGTGTTGAGCTGATGTTTGGTGAGCACCTCCCTGAAATGGATTTGTCTGGCTGTAAAAGGAACAAGAGGGTAAAACTCTTGTCTGGAGACTGTCCCCATGCAAAGCACCCTGCCCTGCAAACAATCCTGCCTGGCCTCCCTATCAGGGTGCGTCCCCAGTGCCCAGCTTCTGGGCATCACTCACCTTCCTGCCAGGACAAAGAGCCCTTTCACACCCAATACTTTTTCCCATTCCAGCCTCCTGGATAGGATTGGCCTGTTTAACCATTTGCATCCCCCTGCCATATCCTCCTTCACCTCTGAACGTGCTGTTTCTGTGGAGGCCCTGGTGGTTGTTCCCAGTGATGCTCTGCCCACAGTCACCAGCTGATCCCCAAGGGCCCAGCGCTGCTCTGACTTCCCTTCACCCTCTGCTCTCCCTTGTTCTACAAGAAAGTGGGGAGCCCCAGGAGGTTGGTGCTGGCCAAGTCTCAGCTGGGAGCCATGTTCCTGCCATGCCTCCCCATGCAACCCTCCTGCTGCGTCTCAGCCTTTGGATGTGCTGACCTAGGCCTGATAGCCCAATGATCAGAGAATCACAGAATGGCTTGGGTTGGGAGGGACCTTAAAGACCACCTAATTCCAGCCCCCCTGCCATGGGCAGGGACACCTCCCACCAGACCAGGTTGCCCAAAGCCCCATCCAGCCTGGCCTTGGGCACTGAGAGGGATGGGGCATCCACAGCTTCTCTGGGTAGCCTGTGCCAGTGCCTCACCATCCTCTGAGTGAAGAATTTCTTCCTGATGTCTAACCTAAATCTCCCCTCTTTTAGTTTAAAGCCATTCCCCCTTGTCCTATCACTACAATCCCTGATAAAGAGTCCCTCCCCAGCTTTCCTGTAGGCCCTCTTTAGGCACTGGAAGGCTGCTATAAGGTCTCCCTGGAGCCTTCTCTTCTCCAGGCTGAACAACCCCAACTTCCCCAGCCTCTTTGTAAGACAGGTACTCGAGCCCTCTGAGCATCTTTGTGGCCTCCTCTGGACTTGTTCTAGTACTTCCATGTCCTTCTTGTGCTGGGGGCCCCAGAGCTGGGTGCAGTGCTCCAGGTGGGGGTCTCACAAGAGCAGAACAGAGGGGGACAATCACCTTCCTTGACCTGCTGTCCATACTTCTTTTGATGCAGCCTGGGATACAGTTGGCTTTCTGGGCTGCAAGCGCACATTGCAGGCTCATGACGAGCTTCTCATCAACCAACACCCCCAGGTCCTTCTCCTCAGGGCTGCTCTCAATGCATTCTCTGCCCAGCCTGTATTTGTGCTTGGGATTGCCCCCGCCCAGATGCAGGACCTTGCACTTGGCCTCCCTGAACCCCATGAGGCTTGCCCAGCCCCACCTCTCAGCCTAACAAGCTCCCTCTGTTCACCATCCCCCCCCAGTGAGCCGACCAATTACTGTGCAGTATTGTTGGGTATAAAACTGCAGCAATGGTTGCTCAGTATCACACACACACAGCTCTTTTCTCTGTGAGCATCATCTCTAATGCTATTCTGTTTTCCCAAGCCATTTTGCTGGTGGCATCTAGTTGTTCAGTGATTCCTCTTATCACATCCCTTGTATAATTTATGACTCTCTGCTGATTATAATAGATATAATTAATCCAATCCACATTCTTATTGTTACCCACCAGAACAGTGACTCAAACCCTGCAGCAATTTGATTCCTAGCTTTATGTTCATCAGGAACTCCTCTAGGTACCCCAATAGAATCTATGTATACTCTATCATCAAATGATACTCCTAAGCTTTTTTAACTTCTTCTGGGTATTTGTGATGTTTCTCTTTCAAATGCCAGGGTGAAGGGTATAGCTAATTGAACAAGTGCACAAGTGCCTCCCCAATTAGATGGTAGGGTGGACAGTAAGATCTTCCCCCCCACAGTACCACCAGAGATCTGCCCTGGGGATCTCAAGTCTTGAGCAGTTTCCCATCAAGTCCTTGGTAGCATTCAAGGTCTTCGTGCACAAGGCAAATTCTCCCAGATGCCGGGTAGCACTCGCACCCTGCTGTGAGAGGCAAGCTGTATGGTTACCTATAGCTGTGGAGAGTGCAGGGGGAACCCTGATATTGCTGTCACGCAAGGAAGGGAATAGTAAAGAGAGAGGCTTACAGGCCTCATTTCCCCAGGCAGTCTTTTCTTGGTACAATTCAATCATACATCACATCCCCTGGGAATCCTTGGTCCACCCCAATGGGAAGGGCACTATCTGGGCAATCGGTCGTCCCGAGGCACAAGCACAGCAATTGCTATGGTTGAGACTCTGGACAGTATATTTGACTCATTCTATCCAGGCATTCACATCCCCATACCCTGTTTCAATCTCAAATGTTTGAACTGCCGCATTTCAAAGAGGGCCTCCTGTTTTCTCTCCTGTTTTCTCCTTGAGTTTCTCCCTTTCTCTAATGGCAATAGAGGATCATTTCCATACAGCCATTCTCAGTCTGGCTGTTGGGTCTCTCCCAGTTATTTGTTCTCTCTGCTCAATTGTCGTTGGGCATTTAAATCTCCACAAGCTAACACCTCACAAGCATCAAACGTGACGGACTCTGGTACATAACCCTCTGTCACATTCACCCATATTTTGATGGGGTATCCAGTCTTTGCTATTATTTGGTCATGGCTTTTCCAAGTTGCCAATTGACCAAGGCCTTCTCTGAGGCCTACAATCACTAGAAACAAAATTAATAGTTGATTTTTCCCTGTCATTATTTTTAACCCTTAGGTTCCAAATAATTATCGATACAAAGAATAAGATATATGTACACTACTACTAGAACAAAAACCCCTTGGGAGCACTTTGATTTGCTATAGGCCAGTCCTTTCTCTCAATCACAAGTCACACTCATTAGGTACCTGTGAAAATAAAAGGTTAGTTTACAATTGTAAGCTTTTATCCCGCTCAGAGTCCACTACGAGATTTTTCGCTTTGATTTCAACTTCCAACAAGTTTTCTGTAGGAACAGCTTCCCAGGTACTAGGGTCGACGGAAGCCTTCACTCGAGTATAGTGAGTCCAACCTTTTTCCGCAGTTCTTACAGCTGTTTCAGTGGTTAGTAGTACTTGGCCCATTCAGGCTGGAGTTTTGATTCTTTCCAGGTCCGAATCAGGACCCAATTTCCTGGTTGATGGTGGTGAATGGGGAATTCGAAAGGTGGGGTTTGAGCCAACAACCCATGGGTCCTGAGAGATGACAAAGAAGAGGACAACCCCAGAATATAGTTCTTAAGAAAACTCTCTCTTGTTTTGAACTGTGGTATCTCACCCCTTCTGCCCAGATAGGGTAATCCAAACAGCATCTCATATGGTGAAATTCCTATATCCTTTCCTGGTGCTGTTTGAACCTGGAGGAGTGCTAAAGGTAAGCATTTTACCCAAGGAAGTTGGGTTTCTAACACTAATTTAGTTAATTGCTTCTTTAATGTCTGGTCCATTTGCTCCACCTTCCCAGAAGAGGAGGGGTGCCAGGGGGTGTGAAAATCCCACTCAGTCTCTAAGGCCTGCATTAACCCTTGCAGTACTTGTGAAGTGAAATGACTTCCTTGATCTGAATCAATGTTTTCAACTATCCCATGTCTAGGGACTATTTGCTCCAGTGATACCTTAGCCACCCTGTTCGCAGTGGCAGATACTGAGGGGAAAGCTTACACCCATCCCGTCAGGTGGTCAATTAGGACAAACAAGTACTTAAGTCTCCCTGCTTTAGGTAACTCAGTGAAGTCTACCTGTATACTTTGGAAGGGTCGAATCCCTGGCTCCCGTCCCCCTCTAGGTGGGTTACGGATGACCTTTTTATTTACCTTTTGACATATGGTACATCCTCTGCATATTTGCTTCACTAAAGTGTATTTTCCTACACAGACATACTTTCTTAGCACAACATCACACATTGCTTGCACCTCCCAATGACTCTCTTGATGTAAAACAGTGAATATTTGCCTCATTGGTGCTTTATTCAGCATTTCTCTCCCATCGGGGAGTATTTGTTTTCCTTTGGACTTGGTGACTCCTGATTCCTTAAAAAAATCTTTTTCTTAAAACTTTTGAGTTCTTTCTTAGTTTTCAACAATTCCCTGAATCCTCTCTGGATTTATTCTTCGTTTTCCCTCAGACATTAGATGCCTTAAATACTTGACTTAATCATAGAATCATAGAATATCCCGAGCTGGAAGGGACCCATAAGGATCATCAAGTCCAACTCCTGGCACTGCACAGGTCTGCTCAAAAGTTTAGACCATGTGACTAAGTGCACAGTCCAATCTCTTAAATTCAGACAGGCTTGGTG
>JAACYO010020031.1:0-67778 GCA_011074415.1 Stictonetta naevosa
GATAGACACAAAAATGGGAACATCACTTTTATTCAGTTCAATGAACTGGTATTTTTATGTTTTTTCCCAAGACTCATCCAGCTGAAGAGTCACACAACTCTAATAACAGACTTCTAGTTACCCAAGAAAGAATTTCATATTTCTTTCTCTGGATTTTGAAGAAACCTTTCTGTTCTGAATCACAGCCCTTCAACTCAGTAGGGGGTGAGTGGATATTCATAGGTATGTCAGTGCTTTAGCCAAAGACCTGTGTCACCTACAAACTATGTATGTACTCATCAGGATAAAATAAATATTACCTTCCCTTGAACTTGAATATAGGTATACTAAAATGGTGTAACAATAGCATGCACATTTTTTGTAATATTGTGAGCCAGCCACAATTTGAGATAAGAATGTGAGCAATGCAATCATCCAAAGGGCAAAGGTGAGTGAAGTTGCACAAAGGAGGCATCCAGGTAAGGGAGGTGGCAAAAAAGGGCAAGATTAACCACAGGGGGATGGAAATAGGCAGAACACGATACCAAATACACAAGGGGGATCAAAAGGAGTACAAATGAAATCAGAATAAGCAAAACAGGAAGCAGAAGAGACACTACTTACAATTAACTGTGTGTAATTTACAATACAATTGCTTAAGATTAATAGTTTTGTAATGTGTACAAGTACAGACTGATGTTGTATAAGCACTCTCCATAAGAACCAAGTCCACTTCCAATGAGAAAGAACAATGAAGTTTAAAACTAGCCTGATTTGGCAGCCTTCTATGCAGTTCCATCATAAAAATCCCTAATTCTTTGAGCTATATATAGATATATAGACATATGCATACATATATTTTCTTGCAGATGCAATAGCATAAACAGGAACAAGTATATTTGAGGGGGTACCGGATCCCCCAAGAAAGGAACAAAGTCTCTATTGACTTCTAACAAAACCAGAAAATTTTGAATTTAAGCCAGACAGGATGAAGAAGGTAAATCCCTACTGTTACTAGGACATTATTATTAATTAATTTTATGTGGTAAGTTACCACTTGCTAAAAAAACTGCTTGAAAATCATGCTTCTTTTCTGATACGTCAGTTGAAATGTTTCTTCAAGCTACCTTACAATGTAGAATTCTACCATACAAGGACAGCTTTGGAAGTAACAATAGACTCATGATATTTCCATGCTTTTGTTCTTGACTCAAACTAAACTGGCATAAATATTTTTGCTTATCAAAACCAGCTAACTAACTAACTAAATAAATAAAACCACAAAGAATTATATGAAAAGGAGAGAAGACATCTGAAGAAAAGAGAAATGCAAAAATGAGATGAGAGTTTCCAGAAAGCAAGGGAAATGAGCAAAATAATGTGTGCATTATGAAGCTGAGTTTGTGGCAGTGCTATCAGCTGAAGTATTTAAAGAAATGTTGCATAAAAAAGTACAGCTGTCAAAAAGAAATAGCAAACCTCCACCAATGGCTGTGTGCATAAAAGGATGCCTCCCCTCCAAGGACAGCAGTTCCCTTTATGGCTAGCAGACCCAGGGCCATAGCAAATGCTTCTGCACCAAGCTGTGAGCACAGAGTACTACTCTTACAAACATACCTGGCAGGTAAAATTGGTGGGAACTTGCTATTATTAAAGTATTCAGAACTCTCCCTCAAGCATCACAGTGCTCTCTTTGGTTTCTGATCACATACAAGGTTTAAACTAGTCCTTAACGGAATATATAATGAAAACATTAATTCATTTTTCAGCTGTCACCAATTTAAAAAGTATTGGTTTCCATGTAGTGCCTAAAGCACAGCCTAACTTGCCTGATAACATATACCAAAGATTCAGTGTCCTTCTCCTCTCAATAGATCTCGATTCTGTCCTCCTTGTAATATTGTTTTTCTTGTAGTACTTAAATACTTTTAAACTGTGATATTTCTATTATTATATAGAATTATAAAGAACTGTTGATTTAAAATGATTCATGAAAACAAAGAAACCAGACACAAATCTCATAAGCCCACATACGCTTTTAAAATTGGACAAGAAAGCTGCAGATTCCAGGTACATATCTTTTCTATAATTTGGTGTACAAGGCAGAGTTAGGTTGCAAGTAAGCAATTATTTAAAGAAAGCTTATGCCTATCTTTCTGCAATAAATTCACATTTGCTTCCAACTGATCAGTTACTTTTCCTGACCACAGGAAAAGTAAACAAACAAACAAACAAAAAGCCAAACTCCTGCTGGCAATAGGGATTGAAGTAAGGAGATATGTAATTTTCAGAAACTGAGGCTTCAGCAGGTCACCCTCCACATTTTCAATCACATTTAACAAATCTTAACGTACTGTGAACTTGGCCAACAGAAGTTTAAAATAAAAGCGTCTCTGAACTGGGTTTGGTCATCTCTCACACAGCAGTTAGATCAAAGGCTTTTGATGTAAGTAGTTTGTAATACTCTATTGGCGTTTTTTCAGTATGTGTAATTTTACCATGAATTTTCTGTAGTCTTTTCTGTTGCTATTCTTTGCATCAGTTTATATTCTACAATCCAAGAATGACTTATCTCTCTCAAGCATGAGAAAAAAAAAATAAAAAATAAAAAATAAAAAAGACTCCCTCACCAGAATTTCTTACTTACTTGAAATATTGGGGACTAGAGACTTTGTACTTGTCAGATGGATTTACAGCAGTTTAGGATTTGGTCATAATGGCAACAATCAAGTGCAGACTGTGAAGCTGTTATAAACAGAATAAAAATTACCTCAGTATGTCTTGCTCCAAAATCAGGCAGTAACTCTATATTTTCTTATTTCAGATGCCATAAGAAATAACCATTTGTACCAAAAGTCTCTCTTTGTCCAGGAAACTAACACATCACATTTCACCAAATCATAGAATATCTCAAGCTGGAAGGGACTCACAAGGATCTCACAGAAGTCCAACTCCTGGCTCCATACAGGACCACCCAAAAATCATACCCTATGTCTGACAGTGCTGTCCAAATGCTTCTTGAACTCCAGCAGGCCTGGTGCCATGCCCACTGCCCTGAGGAGCCTGTCCCGTGTGCCTGACCACCCTCTTTGTGAAGAACCTTTTCCAGCCTGACCCTCCCCTGTTGCAGCTTTATGCCATTCCCTACTCTCTTGTTGCTAGTTTCTGGGGCTAGCAGCCCCAAGCCACCAGCCAACATCCAGCTTCCAGCAGATTACTTACAGTTCCTCACCAGCTGGAAACACCTCTGTGGTGGCTGAATGGCATAGCTTTGCCTTAACCAGACTCTCAAACTACAAACTGCAGTAAGCTTCCTGTTCACCTCATATGGAACAGAGAAACTATTCTATCTATGAATTTCAGTCAGCACTCAGCACTTGTGTTTTGAAAAGCAATCCTCATACTGGCACGGTCTCACTGCATGAGTATAAACCAAGCAAATAAAGAATCCTTGTTAAGTAAAGCATTGTCTTATAACAATATACAGTATATCAGGCATGTAACCTCTGAGGGGGAGTTTCAGTGCCTTTTCAATAAAATTTAGAGTTCAAGTGAGTATAGGCTCTCTACAAAGCCCTGTGTGGGAGAAGTAATTCTCAGCAACAGCTAAGTACTTCAGTAAGAGGTAACAACAATTCTTCCTTAACCTTTTCCATCCTTCAATTTCTTTCTTGGTAAATGGCTATAATATATACTGCCTAAATCTGACTGAATACTGAAAGAAGTAATTTAGTTTAGTATTAAGAGTAAATACTCTTTACTATCAAGAGCAAGTACTGTATTTGTTAATGCCATGAAACTGCTCTTAAATGGGGTAATCCCACTGCTATGAAACAGAGTTAGCAGATATTCACAATATGCTTTAATATGTCTATCTATAATGACTTTTTACAAGGGGGCTCTAAAATCTACTCTTATTGAAGACAGAAGCAGGAAGTAAGTCATGCATACCAGTATGGATGCATATAAACCCCAAAGAAGACATTTTAGCTGGTGAAACCACTCTCACTAAACTCCTTCTGTTCACGTTGATAAAAGCAACAAAATCTGAGCAGCTGCAGCACAAATATTATCAGCCATGCAACACCTCATGTCCCAGTAATACATGACCTCCTTTACTTAAATCCATAAACAATTTAACATTACATCATAACAGTAATCTACGTCATTCTGAACCTGCTGTTGTTGTGTACTTTTTAACAGGATGACTCAGAGCTGCATAATGGTAGAAAACACATCCTGGAGCAATGCAACTTTTCTACCAAATTCATTAATAACCTTTAATATTGTATTTGTATAAGTAGTATTTTATCATCCATAAAGTTTTCAAGCTATAACTGATATATTAGTAAATATTTTCCTCTCATCATCCTTTGCTCAGCCATAATGAATTCAAACAATTGCAGCAACGCAGCAACAGAAACCTCTAGTCTTCAATACGCACAGAGTCAAGAACTAAAATACACAGCCTCAAATCATAGAACACTACTAGTTCTGCAGAAGAGGTGAGCTTTTGCAGAAAATTTATCTAGAAGTGCAAAGATATGTATTCACTTCTATATATTAAATAAATAAATAAATAAATAAGCAGTGGGGAGCTTAAAAAGAAACAGAGATGAGTGAGAAAGCTTGGCATCAAGAGAAGCTTTTTGTAAATGAGGGCTTTCCAGATTACGTTAGGATGATGACAGAAATATATAGAGTATGTTTTTCAAGACAAACAGATGAGGTCATGGCTTCTTCAAAAACTATCCATTCTTTTAGACAGTCCACCCAGTGGAGGCACTTGTGATGATGGAAGTGTATTTTCTGTGCAGTCAGTGGAGACAATATCAGAAGGGTGAAATACAGTGCAGAAAATATCAGCATCTGTCCACTGTCCACTTCACAGGCTCTAAATATGCACTTCATTCAAAAGTGTTAGTGTGATCCAAAAAGTCATATTTTGAAAGGGACTTGGCATCTGTGGAGTTTAAAATACAGTGTTTCCAACAAGTGCTTTAATATTTTTTTAAAAAATAGGACCTTCAGTGAAAACAGAGCTTACAGAAATCAAAATATTTTTTTAGGCTTCATTTCAAAGAGTCACCAGATACCTAATAGAGTATCCTGTCTTAACTGAAGTGCATTTTGCATAGTCAACAAAACACCTTGATGTTAACAGGAATGGGGACATTGACCAAGGGACATACTGCGGGGTTCATCACATAAGAGACATGCAAGCTGTTGTCATACCCTTCCAGAGATAGCTGAAAAATTTCACTGAACCTGCTGTATCAGAAAATTTAGTTTGGTAAAAATCAAACTGTTTCCTGGAAATGTTCTGATTTTCATTAAATATTGTCAGTATGCTGAGCCAATTTTATATCACAGCAAAGTATTCCCTTCTAAATACTTTGACAACAGCTCTCAAAGAAGGATTGGACACAATGTTTGGTAAAGCCATTTTGAGTTTCTTACCCCTTGAGATCGTGGAATTATAGAACTTTCATGGCACAACACATTGCAAAGTTGCTTCTGTTTCAAATACTGTTGACAAAGAAAGGACTCTGGACTTCCAGAAACTGATCTGTGCTCTGAAATCTCCTTTTTTTTTTTTTTTTTTTTTTTTCTGAAACAACTCTTTTACTCATAGCAGAAAGATCCAGCAATCCACTAAACAAGATGTTTTCATGTGGCATTACTCTGGTACATGCTGAACATCTCATTGCTTTCACAAAGAGAACTTTATATCAGATACCTTTGCAAATGACAGCGGAAGAAGCCCATGAGGCAAGAATTAATTTTTTACAAAAAGAATGGGTTTGTAGGTTTACTCAAACATTGTGTAAACAATACTCATAACCCTGCTTAGATGAGGAACCTGTGCTAAGAGCAGCCAGTCTCTTTTTGCTCAAAATAAACAGTGACCTTCGAATGAATGGTTCTATTTCTTTTGCAAGTGTCAATTGAACTATGAAATGTTTCAAGTTATACTCAAAAGTGTTTCACTTACACCTCAATGTTGAACAAATAGCCACCATCATTAAAATAGACTAGAAGTTGACTATGAAATGAATAGTAACAGAAGGGCTGTCTACCTTGTCCATAGTCTCCTCTAGACTACCTTTGCCACAAAAGATATACAGCATCTATTTTCACTCCCCACACAGCTCCATTCGAAATTTCATTAGCACCCACCCTCACAAACTGCGGGCTCAACACCTGTGCTGTGAGTTGTGTTTGCTGTAGGATCTAGCAACAGCCAGTTTTGCATGGGTATGTCTCTCTGCTCTGCTGATTGCTTCCAATGACATCAGACATTTCACCTGACACATGGCAGCCACGTTTAGCCTGGCTGACTACCAGATTCATTAGAAAAGAGCAGGAGGTCATCAAGAAGCTGTCCCACTGGCCTCCTGCTGCAGGGGGGGGAATTAACAAGAGCCAGGAAGGAAATCTCAAACATTAGGATTTCAGTAGCACCCTATCTTTTTAAGCATCTTCATCTGTCGCTTTCTCTAGATTCCCCCTGTCACGTCCCCCCACCACCCCATGTGGCTAGCACCATTCACTGCATGATGTGTTAAGCCAGTAAATTTAAATTCACAACTGAGACAGTAACCGTGCACTGTCAGTCAGAGAAACTCCACTCTTGGGACCCAATTAAATGCCCATTCAGGGGCCTCTGTCTGTAGGTTCAGTGCCCTAAGACCAAGTCAGAGACCAAGAAAAATAATATCAGCAAGTCAATAACTGTAAGTGCTCAAAGCCTGTGATTTTTTACTTTGTACTAAATTTTCTTCTACAAGAAACCTTCCCATTTCATGGATGATAACTATTCAAATTCAGCTAACATTAAGCTGGAAACATTAATTGGATAGTTTATGAGGTAGGCTCTCTTTAATATCCCTACTGAATCTTTTAAATATCTCTCTTTTAAATATCTTCCAGAAGAGGAAAAAAAAATAATTGATAAAAAGAGGTATCTCAGAGAAAACATGATAAATTTATCATTTTAATGAAAGTATAAGTTTTTCTACAGGGTTAATGGTTGTTGTTGACCTTAATATTTTAAAATTGTGCATTTAGTTTCTACTACTTTGTCTTCTGATGTTTAATACCCTTAGTTCTTCCATGCTGTAATAAACTACTGTCTCTCAATAACTTACTAGTATACAGTATATGCAACAACTAACTGAGATCACTTTTCTTACAGGGGAAAAAATAAAAAAATAAACAATGAACCCTTCAGTGATTACAACTGATCACTAATATGATTTTTGTTCTTGGCCAAATTAAAGCAATTTTACAGGATGTTGTAATATTGTTCTCAACTGCTCAGTGACTATTCATAGGGAAAAAGACTATGTGTATTTACTTCAGATTCATAAAAAGACAGTAGCTATTAGTCTGCTCTTAGAATTTAGAGAGCTGCAATCAGTTGACCAAGACTTTTTTTTAAAAAATATATATATGTGTATACCTACTTAACTGCAACACTTTTCTTCATCCAATACATGCTGGACCAGACTTTTCTTGTCTTCCTTTTTAAACAGATACATTTTAACTGCTCAGGGTAAATAAAAAAGCACAAGACTTGCTTCATTACAATGAGACTTTCCAGTAAAATACCCGGGGCGGGTAAAAAAAAAAAAAAAAAAAAAAAAAAAAATCATATAAAACCTTTCATGTTTCAGGAATTAGTTTGTTCCACATTTGAATGAAATCCAGAGGTTTAGATTCTTGTCAAAGCAAAATAATCAGATACAGGCAGGCACAACTGCAAGATTTTGTGTTGTTTATACACTCACAAGTTTAAATTGAAATGTATTTTCAGCCTATGATAAAATAAATGAGCCAGTTTGTACATCCCAAAAGTTACAACGTGTTCTCAACAGTAGACATTCTCCAACTTCCCTGTCCCTACACACTATGTTTAGATACAATGATGATTATCAAGATTACAGCAATACCTTGCCATGATTTCATCATGTGAGAAGATCATTAGATGAACAATGATCAATGTGGTCTGCTAATGAGAATAAATTAAAAGAGTGGGAAAGGTGGGTTTCTTTCATAAATGTCTGGAAGTGTTTTGCCAAAATGTGTTAATTTTACTGAGTCACTGCCTGTAACAGTCACTGCCTGTAACCCACATGGTTACCAAAACACAGCTCTTAGCATATCGTTAGTGCTCAACAACTGTACAACGATTACTGATTCTATTATGACACAGAGCATCAGTGAAGCAAAATCTAACACAGAGTAATAAAAAAAAAGAAAAAATGTTAGCATGCTACCAAGTAATGTGAAATGGGAAAGACAGTATCTGCAGTTGACTATGTAGGACTGTGCAAGACCATGTATCTGGCAGAAGAGGAAAATTATTCTTATTTATGAATAAAACAATATCTGAATGAGAAAAAAAAATATATGATAAATTAAAGAGAACACTTTGGATTCAGAAGCATAATTTATAAAAACTTCAATTTAAAATAAATATTTTTAAACATTTTAATAAATCTAAAGAAAATTTGTTTTATTTTCATAAAACAACATAAATGAACACTTTGTATTATTTATACTGAATTTATTTTTAAAGATAAGTTTAAAACAAATGTAGAAATGTATGTTCTCTAAATTTATTGAAAGAAAACTCCACCTTAACCAAGGAAAAACTATACCCTTTTAAAAAACCTTGATGCTGTCCATAAATAGCAAGTATTTTAAGAGCAGGCTTATGTTTCTAATGATTTTAATAATAAATCACTCTCCATACTTTTATCTATCTCTTACAGTATCCATAAGATAATATTTGTTTACCTCCCAGCACTAGGTCAATATCCATTAATGTTAGGGGATATACTACACAGGAACTGATAGAGAAATGTATTTATGGCACAGCTCCTTTTGGCACAAAATCCAGCAGATTGTTCTGACAGGAAGCATCACATTTCCACCACTGCATACAGTCCCTCAGATTACTGGTATGCCACAAGACACCTAATTCAGTCATTTTCTAGTGTTCCCTAGAAAACAGTAACCTTCCAGTGTAGCTTACTTTGTGCCTCATCTGTTTATTCAATTAATTGGTATTATTTTAGAGACTTCACACTCATTCAGAGCTCATTTCAATTACCACTGGCCTTTTCACTACTTGTCAGCAGTTCAATTCCAAACCACCTTCTCCTGGTACCATTTCTTTCTGCAGCTGACTGTACTTTTTCATAGAAGAGAGATATTAATTCCTACCTCTTTATGCTGTTGGCCATAAACAGAAAGCTCTTCAGGGCAAACACTTTGGGCCACATCTTTAGTGGATATAAATCTCCATGCTTCTATTGACTTTAGTGTAACTAGAGATTTACATCTGCTCAGAGTGTGTGTATATGAGTTTCAGTGCTCTTTAAACACAATCTATCAGCATGGATCTGTATCCATTTAAATTTGTGGCAAGTTAATTGGTGAGGAGTCAAGCTTTAAATAGATGTCTGCTTTATTAGAAGTAAAACAAATTGGCTGAAATACTTGTATGTTCTATTCTCAACTGAGCTGGCCATTCATGAATTGCCACCAAGTGAATTTTGATAACAGGGAGACTTTTCACATAAAAAGTAGGTGCTTAACACAGCATATTTGCTATTATATTTGCTATATAATAGCAAATAAACTGCATATGAATATATCACACTGATGTCCCTTCGTTTTTTGTTTCAATAGATTAAAATATGCAGTGTATGAAATATGACTCAGAAATGATTTTTTTTTCCAACACAGAGAATTTTTATCCTGATCTAAAATTACTATTGATAACACCAATTATTTTGGGGGCTGATTCAATTCCGGTGAACATCACAGATACTGGAATTGCAGTTAGCTCTCATGCATGCCTGGAGGAAACTAGAATTTTGTTTCCTTCAGAATGAGACACAAGAGGACCTTACTCATCTGAATGTCAATGTAGATATGTCAGTTTAAGTAAACAGCAAGTCAGTTATGCAGCCTCTACAGAGTTACTTAAGAAGCACAGATGAGTGAAGGATTAATACTAAAGGAGGCTTGTCTGGAATCTGAAATGTGGGAAATATAATAGTGAGAGACTAGTTTTCTTTTATATCAATCAGTCTCCTATCAGATTACATACTTAAAAGGGCCACACATATCTTGGGGGGGTGGAGGGGAACATATTATCTAGGTAAAATTGAGAAATAGAGCTATGAACAAGTGAAAGAAATAAAGGCTGTTTAAATGCTAAGAACTAAAATAGAAAGCCCTTTCATGAACAATGATAATAGGACACCAGAACAGATGTCGCAGAAAATCAATGAAAATGAAACAGTAATTCTGGTGCTGAGTCTTCTGCACTATTGGGAGGATTTTTGTTCCACTCAAGTCCTGCTTCAGTGCCTTCAGCACTGAAACTTAAAATGGTATAAATGGAATCTGTTCAGTTTGCCTTTTCATTTTCAGCCTTAAGCTTAAACTGCCTTTAAGGACTTATTTCTCCTTGGAAACACTGGTTTCTAAACCACCTCCATGGCTGATCCAAAGCATTTAGAAGTAGATCCCCTAGAATACGGTTGTCTTGTATGTAATTATCCTATATTGACTGTTGTATATTAACTATTTTGTGGGAATGTATGTTAGCTTGGCCCAATAAATTTAACTGTCCTGTGAGAATGTATGTTAGCTTGGCCCAATACCACAACTGTCTTTCCTGCGTGATTATACTGTTTTGTGCCAAGAGGCATTTCTATGAACTCAGGCAGAAAGGAGAACTGCTGTCCAAGACAGGCCCATCACTTCAGAGCCAAAGACAGAACTGTTGGCTGCTACTTCCTTCCAGCCCTGAAACTTGCTTAGAAAGACTTGGGAAAGTTACAGAAAAACAAATGAGAGCAACTTACTTTCTTCAGGAAAAAAAAAAAAAAAAAAAAAAATTAAAAGGTGGTGAAAAATCAGACTGAGGTCATGTGACCGTGTGAAACAAGCCTCCCTCTTATGTATTAATATGGGGTAAAAAGATTTAAAATAAACATGCAAAGTAATGTTTTAAAATAAGTCTGAAATTGAAGATACATTTTTTTTCCTAACATTTCAATGAGACAAGAAATTTCATAAAACCACATATGTTTCAACAAAATCTGTTGTGACAGTGTCATAAAATCTGGTCTTGTGGGTTAATGCCATTAGGCAGCTCAGTGCCACACAGCCACTTGCCCACTTGCTCATTCACCTCACAGTGGGCTGGGAGTAAGATTCAGAAGGACAAATATGAAAAAAACACAGAGATAAAGACAGTTTACTAGGTAAAGCAAAAGCTATGCATGCAAGCAAAGTAAAACAAGGAATTAATTCACTGGTTCTCCGTGGCAGGTGTTCAGCCATTTCCAGGGAAACACAGCTCATCACACATAATGGTTTCTTGGGAAAACAAACATCTTAACTCCAAAGGCCTTCATTTTAACACCTAACACCCCCTCCACCTTCTTGCCCCCAGCTTTTACTGCTAAGAATGCTGTCCCATGACATGCAATATCCCATTTGTCCCTAAGCATCACTTTGCAACAGCTAAAATATTGGCGTGTTAACAGCATTGCTTTGGTCACAAGTCCAAAGAATGTGACCAAAAATTCATGTGAACTACTATGAAGAAAACTAACTCAAAAAAATAATAATAAAAAAAAAAGTTTCTCTCTTCCCTCCTAATTTTTGATTATTTACGATGTACAAAAGTTTTTAAAGGGTAAATACCCAGAACTGCCCTGTACGCATTGGCATAACCTACCACAGGGAATTCAGGCAACTTAAAGGCTTGCAACCCTTCAAAGCAATGGGGGAGAAAAGATGAGCATGAGGGTCTTACTGACATATAAAGTCTTCTGAGTTTTGTAAGGATGGCTAGTGAAATCCCACTGGCTGGCAGGGCTGACACTGCCTTTTCTCAGTGCACTGTCCCCAGCCAATCTGACCTTTCGTGTCAGCCAATGACCACCACACAAATGTGAAACAGCTGTTAAAAATTTTTAAAGGTATCCTTTAATTGATTAGCAGTGTGCTGTGTGGCAATTAAATTCTGTAAAACTATTTTTTGGGGGGAGAAAAGGGTTTTTGTAGTTTATAACTGCAGAAGGTGGATATTGACAAGTCCCAACACCTTTCAGCTTCCTGTGTTTAATCATGATTATGCAAAAAGCATGTAGAAATTGTAGAAATCTTTTGATACTAGAAGACTGTCGCTCAGTAACCAGCAGCAGCAGAATGGTCTCCCAGATGACCAAGAAAAACAGGGTGCTGAGTTCATATACCAAATCTGAAGAACCTTTCTTTGTACCCGAGGAATAAATTCTCCACATCACTCTCTGTCCCCTTATTAAAAGATACAGCTCTTTGACACATTCTAGTAGATGTGTATTACTATTATTACTACAATTTCTGCCCTTAGTTTATTTCTGTCTGTCTTATCATCCAAGATAAGACAAATAACAACTTCCTGTTTCAGCTAAACTGAAGAGAAAAGTCACAGAACAAACAAAAGTATCTGTCTGGCCCGAAAGCCCTATCCATTATCTTGACAATTGATTTAATTCTCAAAGTAAATAAAAGCACAAGAAGCTAATTCCCCACTCAGTCACCAGCTGCCATTACAAACACATGAACACTAAATATACTGAGAGCCCTTAGTAATAGCAGTAATTAGACAAGTTAAAATCATATTGGTTTTCTGTGCTATAACTTTTACAATATGTAAAATATTCTTCTTCCTTCCTTGCTGGATACCAAGCTGCATATCCACACATGCAATTCCCCTCTAGTCCTCACCTCCACAAGAGATGGGTGAATTGTCTGATTTTCCACTAGTTCACTTTTCTGTTTGCATTAACATCAGTAAGATCATGCAAACTCATTTTCAGATTATGCACTGAAAATATTTCTGTAGGAAATATTTTCAAGTGACTGGGTCACACATAGAGCATCCACCCAGCCTCACATTTTTCAGTCAATTACATACATACATAATCCTTAAATTCAGTGAGCATTACCATGTTTAAAAAGTTAAGGAGTCATAAGTTCAGATGTATCCCCAATCCTACCTCTGTGACCCACATTTGTAATTGGTATTCACAAGACTTAGTAGGTGCTCTTTATCAACTTTAATTTAAAAAATGACTTTAGAACAAAAGTGAAGCCCTAACATACTGAAAGTCTCTCATAAGACCACTGTCACATATGATTTCTCCACTGTTTCGTCAATCTGTGTTATTTAAAATAGCTGATTATAGCTAAATTTTCATATTTGCTAAGTCCTCACTCGCTCAGTTGGAATAATTAACCTTACTCCTGATTTACCCATGTGTAATTAGAGTAGAATTTTCCATGTGTACCTTACGCTACCTGACAAATTTAAAAGAAAACAAGCAAAGAAAAAAATCCACATGATAATGAAAACTTAAACAGCAGCCAGTAATCAAGAGGATATGCTCAATTTGCCTAGAACCTTTGGGTTGCAGCTAAACATAATCTTCAGTAATGCAAATGCAGTATGCTTGCCTGTGCCTGGAAACAGAAATAATTTTAGGGTTCAATTTGAAACATGTGTTAGAGAGCAACTGATAAAGAATAAATATGTAGGCAACACTCATTGTTTAATATGTGCTACATTTGTGATGTATTGTGCCTGTGCTGCGCTTAGGCCTCCAGATGAGCCACTGGGGCTCCAAGAACCAGATCAGCCTAACCTTATTGTCTGGACTGTGAGCAAGGGCTCAGAGATAAGGCAGACTGTTTATAAAGGAGAAGATAAGCATGCACGGCCTCGAGATAAAAGGAGCCCGTTGGATCCCAAGAACTGGACCAAACCAACCTTATGGCCCAGATTGTGATGAAGGGGTCAGGTAGGATGCGCAGGGAGACAAGGTTAAAAGTTCAGCTCTGATGAAGACATCTTACTTCATCCCGACGACCACCCGATGACCACCCGGACGACCACCAGAGAATACTACACAAGTGCAAAAGGACTGATAAGATAATTAGCATACGAAGCAGGGCTAGGTGGAGCTAGGAAATGAATATGCATAGGTGTGTTGCGAAACTTAATGCATATGTAATATTGTAGGGGATAAAAGAGAATGTAAGCGAGCAAATTGTTACGCACAACTTTGGTGGGACTACCCCCCATGCTGCCCAGCGCTGAATAAACATATCTACTTTACAGTCTTACTGATCGTGGAGTCAGTTTTTCACGATTCACATTAAATACAGACGTAAATTAAAACCTAGCGTAACTCCAGCTACATCTTCTCTATTCCTGCATCCTCAGTCTCTTTTATTTTCTAACCTAACATCCTCTATACTGCTTTCTGGGATTTGATACTCACCAGCATCTTACATAAAGAGCTACTTCTGCCTCAGGAGCCCTTGGGAACCACCAGTCAACTGCCTGAGGAAACCCCAAATTTTCCTTCTGAATTCACTCTCTTTTTTTTTTTTTTTTATCAAGCAGTCCAATTCCCAAGGCTCTATTTCCTTCAGCAACTAGATCTTGCCTTTCTAAGGTTACATGACGAAACAAATCTGCCCTTTGCCACAAGCCTTGTCCCCTTCAGCACTGTCTGTATTTTCACTGCATGCCCCAGGCTCCAGTCCTGAATGCAAAGTTTGTCAAGACGTTTTTCAAAGATGTGTACAAGACAGGAAACAGAGAGCAAATAATTCAACAGACATTTGAGAATGAAGACAGTTTGAAATTCAACTATTTGGAGCTTGATTTCTCATTCAAATCAGCTAGTAAAGAACTGTCTTATGTCACTGACATGTATCTCTGTCATGGATCCGTACAAAGGTACAGAAACTGTCAAGCTAAGTGTGAGGCTCAGGAGCCTCTCAGTCAAATTCACACTTAAGAAGAGTTCATAGAAACAGTACACATCAAAGTCTCATTTCCATCTTCAAAGTTAAATGTTTGTGTTTTGAGGCTCACCTTCTTAACAAACATACATTTTACTTCTTTGTGTATAAGTAATTTAGCATTTTTAAGTCAAGATACAGTAGAATGGCTCAACTTTGTCAGCTGGTATGAAGTGTTTTCAAGGCTAGTAATGACTATTCCCTGGCCCCTATGAAGTGTTTTCAAGGCTAGTAATGACTATTCCCTGACCCTACTGTCCATGCAAGAAAAGATCAGATATTTAGCTGGTTGACAAAAGCACACAGTGAAACAGTCACTTCAAGTGAGGCAAATTTAAACTGTGTATTTATTGGGTTTACATTGTAGGATTTTGGTAGCAGGGTGGCTGGAGACATGCAGAGCCCAGAAGGTGTCTCATGTCAGAGAAAAACCAGCTCCAGATGGCTCCAAAAGGGACTTGTTGCTGGCCAGAGCTGAGCCGTGAGAGATGCTGGCTGTGCTTCTAGGAGAGCATGTTCAAGAAAAGGAAAAGCTGTTGTGACTGTGCACAACAGCAGCTGGGGCAGAAAAGTGAGGACTTGTAAGAGAAGCAGCCCTGAAGCCTCCAAGGTGTGGCAGGAGGGCAGGAGGTGCTCCAGGCATGCAGCGCAAGTTTTCCTGTGGCCTGTGGAGAAGCCCCTGGTGGAGCAGGCTGTCCCCTTCCAGCCCATGGGTCCCACATGGAGCAGATCTCCATGCTGCAGCCCATGGAGGAGCCCCTGGTGGAGCAGGTGGATGTGGCCTGGAGGAGGCTGCGGCCCACGGCCCCCTGCAGGAGCAGGCCCTGGGCTGGAGCTGCAGTCCTTGGAGAGGAGCCCATGCAGGAGGAGGGGGTCTGGGGGGAGCTGCCACCTGTGGGGGAACTGTGCTGGAGCAGTTTGCTCCTTGGGGATGGATGGACCCTGTGGTATGGAGCCATGTGGGAGCAGTTCTTGAGGAGCTGCTGCCTGTGGGCATCCCCCACAGGCTCAGTTCAGGAAGGACAGCATCCCATGGGAGGGACCCCATGGGGAGCAGGGGCAGAGAGTGACCATGAAGGAGCGGCAGAGACAAAGCATCAGGGACTGACTGCAGCCCCCATTGCCCACTACCCTGTACAACTCAGGGTGAAGAGGAGGTATAAGATGGTGGTTGGAGGGAAGGTGTTTGTAGCTTTCTTTTAGTTTCTCAGTGTTCTAGTCAAATAGTGATAGGCATTAAACTGCATTAATCTCCCTTATGCTGAGTCTGTTTTGCCAGTGATGGTAACTGTTGAGTGATCTTTATATCTTTATTTCAACCCAGGAACCTTTTTTCATCATATTTTCTCCCCCTGTCCTTATGAGGAGGAGGATTGAGAGAGCAGCATGGTTGTGCTTACCTGCCCGTTGGTGTTAAACTACCACATTTATCATGTGCATATTTTAACAGAGAAGCATATTAACCAGTAGAACAATTAATTAGTTGGAATTATCATGGAGAACATCCTATTCCTTAGTATTTTAAAAAACAAGAGCAGATATTTTTCTATAACATATGCTCTAGTTCAGGAAAATGTAATTGGAATTGACACAAGCATCACTTTGTGAAATTCTGAAGTTTATTTTATATGGAAAGCTAGACATGCTGATCATAGTGGCTCCTTCTGGCCCTAAAATCTATGAATCTAGTAAGTCCATGGAAAAATGCCAGTTTGTATCCAGCTCGTAATGTGAGTTTGAAGAAGTCAGTCCTATAGTGGTACCACTCTGCATCAGCTATTACAACCACTGTAGTATATTCATCATTTAGCAGATAACAAATATAAACTCAGATTACTGCAGAGGGAGCTTAGTAAAATAACATTTTTTAAAAGGTCAGGCTCAGAAAAAAGAAAGTATATGCTTTTCTAAAAGCAGATGTGGAAACATTAAAAAGAGGACAGAGCTGTACAAAAGGGGCAAGAATTACTTAAGCAGAAGACACAGATAGGAGACAAAACAGTATTTTCTTGTTTCCCTTAGAACAGGTGACTGAGGTGTCAGAACAGCCCTTTATATGAAGATGGGGGAAAATCCCTACAAAGTCCTCCAGAACACCACCATATGATACCAAGAGGTCGGATACCTCACTTCAGTATGTTTTATCCTGCAGTCTATTATGTACAGGGCAGCACCTGAGCATTAGCAGATCTAGATTATCTCAGTCCTGAAGAGTTTTCAGAATCTTCCTCTTTCTTCTCTTTGATTTTAAGGAATTTTGATTTTAAAACAATCCTTTGATGAGAGGAAACATTTTCACAAGAAGGTTGAAGACTGATTTGCAGAAATTTATTTTGCAATACCCTGTTGTGCTTCTATAACTTGATGTCCTTGTAGCAGACCTATCCTTACCCCAGGGCTGAGTTCAACAGGTGTTTCATTTTCCTTTTATCACAATGCTCCAGGCCTTGCCACATGTAGATCAAGACCTGCAGATGAGAGGTATCAAAGGGCAGTCAGAACGACACAGGCAGGTTGCAATTCAAACACAGAGCAGTGGAAGAGAAACCATGAGAGCTGCTATTGTATGTAGCAAAGCAATTCATAATTTTCTGTCATTATATATTATTTTCTCCAATATCTTGGCAATTCTTACATCTTTAGTTCATGTTTTCATTAATACTGCACCCACATGCTGCCACATCACATAGCGAAACCAATTTACTCCAGACCAGGTGTTGGGCACACTATACCAATTTCTTTAATCTAATTATAAAATAAAAGTAAGAGATTATGTCTGCCCTCTGCTTTCTTGGCTGTTGTACAACAGCTGCAGGAGACAAGCACTCCAGCATGAGCCCCGACAATGCAAAGTTAACCAGTCAACAGGATGCATTGTAATTTTGCAACAGGTGTCAGCAACATTTCTGAAAAGTTACATCAGGCTCCACAGCCTGGCCTACCACATTTTCAAACTTTTGCTGTCAGTATTTTCATTGTCAGCCAGTTTCATTGTGAGTGGGCTTCTGTGACCAGCAGAGGATTAAAGCACTATTCAGCACAAGAAAGCAGGAAAGAAGCTGAAGGAACATAACTTGCAAGTACTGGGTAATGTGTCATAGAACTGAAAAGCTGGTTGATTTCAATGGGCATTTTGCCTGAGTAACAACTGTGGAATCATGTCCACTGTGTTCTCTCTCTGTTGATTTACTGGCAGGGTGAATACAAGCACTGTGTGAGTTTTGATTACAAATAGCAAGAGGTTTGTCAGTGATGACAAAACTCAGGCCCACATAGTAATGGAGATCAATCCTCTCTTCTCCGTGGCAGCAAAATACATCTCTCTGCTTTTGGGAGCAATCCCCATGGGCTGGCATGACTGAACTCACTGTGAGCTACACACAGCAACACATTCAGCAGGGCAACAAAGAGCCCCTATTCTCGACAACACCGATGCTGTCCAAACTTCAGGCAGCTGTTTTAAAGAAAGTGTAATACAGGTGTGTGATATTTGAATGAATTTTTAGTTCCTCCAGATTCTTCAATATGATAAAGTAACACAAATTCAGGAGTTCCTGCAATAAAGCAACAAGCAACTGCAGTGCAGTTTTTAACCCATAAGTGTGTATAGAAAGTACTGCTAATAAAAATAGCATTCAGAGGTGTATTGCTACAGGAGGTACTTAATTTTTGTAATACCTGATGGTGCCATTAACTTTGCTCGTGTCCAGGCACTGTATATGAAAGGAATCTTTTGTAAAATAAACTCATGGAAGCCTGACTTCAGACAGTTCTGAATGACAAATCGGTGTATTGTTAAATGCAAATAACAAATATTCTTAAGATACAAAGAGAAAACTATGCACTGAATGGTGCAAAGTAATTATAGCCCCCCCCCTTTTTTTTTTTTTTTTCTTAAAGTCATTGCTGCATCTGACATTCTCAAAACTACCTTGAGCCTCCTTTGCTCCTAACTATGGGAGAGCAGACTCTGGCCTCTTCAGGGATCTGCCTGGTATACTACTATGGGAAAAAACCCTGGAGGGAAGAGGCACCCAGGAAAGCTGGTTAACATTCAAGGATCTCCTCCTCCAGTCTCAGGAGTGATGCATCCCAACAAAGAGGAAGTCAGGCAAAAGTGCCATGGATGAACAAGGAGTTCCCATCCAAACTCAAACAGGAAAAGGAAGTGTACAGAGAGTGGAAGCAAGGACAGATAGCCTGGGAGAAATACAACACATTGTCCAAGCAGCCAGGGATAAGGTTAGTAAAGCTAAAGCTTGATTAGAATTCTTTCTGGCCAGGGACATCAAAGACACAAGGCTTTTGTAGGTGCATCAGTGATAAAAGAAAGACTAGGGAAATTGTGGGCCCTCTTTGGAAAAAAACAGAATTGGTTACTCAATATGGAGAAAGCTGAGGTACTCAATGACTTCTGTGGCTCAGTCTTCACCAGCAAGAGTGCTAGCCACATAGTTTGCTGACAACACCAAACTGTGTAGTGCAGTCAACACACTGGAGGGAAGTGATGTCATCCAGAGGGACCTGGAGAGGTTTGAGAGGTGGGCCTGTACAAGCCTCATGGAGTTCAACAAGGCCAAGTGCAAGGTCCTGCATCTGAGCTGGGGCAATCCCAAGCACAAATACAGACTGGGAAGAGAATGGATTGAGAGCACCCCTGAGGAGAAGGACCTTTGGGTGTTGGTTGATGAGAAGTTCAACATGAGCTGGCAGTGTGCTTTCAGCCCAGAAAGCCAACCATGGCCTGGGCTGCATCAAAAGCAGTGTGGCCAGCAGAGCAAGGGAGGTGATTCTCCCCCTCTGCTCTGCTCTTGTGAGACCCCACCTGAAGTGCTGCGTTCAGTTCTGGGGCCCCCAGCACAAGAAGGACATGGATGTAGTAGAACACAACCAGAGGAGGGTCACAAAGATGATCAAGGGACTGGAGCACCTCTCCTATGAAGACAGGCTGAGGGAGTTGGGGTTGTTCAACCTGAAGAAGAGGGCTGTGGGGAGACCTGATAGCAATCTTCTAGTACCTAAAGGGGGCCTACAGGAAAGCTGGGAATGGACTCTTTGTCAGGGAGAGTAGTGATAGGACAAGGATTAAAGGATAGATTTAGGTTAACTATTAGAAAGAAATTCTTCACTCAGAAGGTGGTGAGGCACTGTAACAGGTTGCCCAGAGAAGTTGTGGATGCCCCATCCCTGGAAGTGTTCAAGGCCAATTTGGATGGGGCAACCTGGTCTATTGAAGATGGCAGAGAGTTGGAATCAGATAATCTTTAAGGTCCTTTCCAACCCAAACCATTCTATGATTCTATGATCCAGACATGTTGAGTACTTTGATAGGACTTCCCAATTCATCTAAGGCAAATATGAACCAAGTTTCTTATTCAAGGTGAAGAAATGTCCCTTGCTGAAAAAGTTGCCCAGCCCTCTTGTGTGAGGTCTGTGAAGATTTGATGACTCTTGTGGTAGAGACACAATTTGTGGAAGGAACAGAGAAAGTATATCAGAGACTCAGGGTATTTCTATTGTTGTCCAATAAAAAGTTTGGATTCATTATTTGCTGTGCAATAAGACAACACACACAATAGAGTGAGATATTGTTTATTTCAGAATTGTGCAGGTCTGGGTGCAAGGTGGTTTTCCACCAAGCTGGAACACCTTAGGACTTTCCATCCCACTCTTTATACACTCCATTATCGATACATTTACATGTTTGTACAGTCCTCTAGCTTCTAATTGGTTACATAGTTAGCATACTGCTGACATGACAGTATCATTCTGCACATCCTCAGAGAGGAAGGGTCCCTTGTTGGGCCCGGGTCTCCCAGCCTAGGGGCATGATTTTTACTATTATAGTGAGGATAGTTCATGGATTAGAATTACAATACTCCCAGTCTTTGTTTTTCTGCCAAATATTCACATTATATTGATTGGTGACATATCCAAAAGAATACATCAGGATCTTTCCCTTAAGAACATCAACATAATGGTCTTCCTGATCAGCAGTTCCCTCAGTTAATCACCCTTTAGACTTCTCCAAGGTCTGGGGCATCTTGCCCTTTCCTCAAAGTACATATATTATCTCTTTCATACAAAACACAGTTAACTATCTACTGGTATCACTATCATTTCCTCCATGGTCTCCATATGATTTCTTTCTCTACTGAATGAATCTGAGTCATAATTTGGGGTCCACTTCAGAAAAAAACTCCTTAAAAAACTCCTCTGTTGTTGCAGGAAAAAAAAAAAAAAAATCAGATACAGCAGATACGGGAGCTCAATAGAAATATGTCAGCAGAATGGCTGAAATGCATGGAGCTAAAGCAGTAATAAACTCCTCTTAGCTGGCTGAGGATAGGCAGAGTGCTATTATGAACTCTATAATAAAGACACTGACAAACTGCAGAATGATTATGTAGTATTAAAACAATTCAAATGGTAAATTCATGTCACTTGCTAAAGAACTGAAAAAAAAACAATTTTCTTCATACCTCCTTCCTATTCCCAAAGCTCCTTTCTAGAGTAATCACAACACAAGACTAGGAGAAACAAGGCCCAGCAGAAGACACCACCCGTGACTCCACATGAAGCAAGCACTTTATTTCACTTAAGACCAAACTGTACTTTAACTTCAGCTACCAAGTCTAGGACAGGCAATAGTCTCAATAAAGAAACCAGTTTATTATTATTTCCATTTTAAAAAGCACTTCTGTTGGAGGTGTTTTCTGTTGGAAAGATTTTACCATATGAGAATAATGTGAAAAAGGAATATTCAGAAATCCTGAAATGATGGACAAAAAAAAACAGATAAATTTTTTGTACTATAATACCAAAGGGAAAACCAGTGAATGACTGGGAAGATAAGACAGGGAAATAACTCAGAAGGACTGATTCAGATGGACCAATTCAGAATGAGTGGGGAGAGGACTCAATCAAGCGGTAAAAATGGTCTTGCTTTAGAGGGAATGGAACAGGATGAATGAAAGGGACTAGAACAGATACATTTCCCTGTTACTTAAATGCTTCCAACTTCCTTCACCTATTTCTAGCACACTCTGTGCAAGCAAAACATCTGGGTCACCAACTAAATGGACAGAATGACTGCGTTCCCCTTAACTCCCCCAGTCTCCCCAACATTTCCAACCAAATTTCCAAGCAAATAGTGCTTGCTTTTGTCTGCAACAATTGTGATGTTTTGGGCTTTTTTTTTTCTTCAGTCTCTTAAGAATACAGAAATCACCTTAAGAATTCTTTTGCAGTTACACATTCATGTCACATAATTTATTTTAAGTGCCATAAAGCTTCTTTGTGTTGTCAAATAGGATCCTGTAGGCTTTAGAATCTCTTTTCCTTTGGCAAGTACATTTTCCAGAAAGAAAGTTGCCAAGAACCTTCTCTATTTCTTTGTTTTTATTTTATTTTATTTTAAAGTCCAAACAGATAGTAATCATACCTTCCCTCTTAATTTTGCTTTCTTTTTACATCCTCTTTGAACCTATTTTCCCATCAAGAAACCCTGATCATTCCTGTATATGGATTATTTCTGAAAGTATAACTTTTTGTTAGCAATTACCACTCCATTTTTACATTCACCTGTTTTTGCCCCTTTCCTTGCTCAGCTTTGCTACACTCCATCTTACTTACTTTCTGCTGGTCTGGCAAAACTGTTTCACACTGTTGCTGTTCTCTATATGAACAGCAATGAGGTTCCCAAATGCAATGTGGGGAATGTTACTTTTAAAAAGGTAATGAACCTGTGTCTGTCCCTTTAATGTTTAGAGATTTGTCAAGGGTGAAAAAAGTTGGTCACCTGGCAACCTGTATCCTGAAATGATTTAGCAAGTGCAGAGATGCAGCAGGGGAAAGGAAATTAAAACCAAAGCTGGCTGGTTATTAATTATTAATATTCATTAACAATTTAGCCTCTGCTTTGTTTAGCAAATAATTCGCAAACCTGTCCATCCTCCCCTACACAATGTTTATTCTCTTAATAGTCTGGAATATATTTTTCAGATAGAATGCTCACCTATACTTTTTTCTTCATTGCTTGCTTTCAGCGTAACATGGTGCAGACAATTGTTTCAGTAAATGGTGGTGACCTCACAAGTGGAAAATATTTAATTGAATATTGATGGACAGAGAAAAAACATGCAAAATTTGATCAAGACCTTTTTCTGCAAATTACCAGTCCTGATGAAAAATACCAGCCTGCTGAATTCCCATACATTTTTCAAAGTACTAAGTAATGATTTCTATACTTCTCAATATTCCAAATTGTTTTTCATTCTGTTTGCTCCTATAGATCCTGAAGATCATTGCAGTTGGAAAGGACAAGGTGAGATCTCTAGCTTAACCTCTAGCTCGCCTCTGTCAGAACTGAATTCAGCCCAAGACCTTAGGTCACAATACCTCCAGTCATGTCTTGAAAACCTCCAGTACAGAGATCCCACAGCATCTCTATGACCCAGTTCTTCTGCTAGACTGACTACACTGTTTTTTGTTTGTTTGTTTATTTGTCTGTTTGTTTTTCCCTCAAGTCAGAATCACCCCTCTTCCAGTTTACAACCATTGTCTCTTAGTAGAAATCAAGGTCAATCATATTTCATAAACATCAGGTATGTAAAATTCAAGATAATTCACTAGGAAACAATTAACCTAAACAAAATAACTATTTTGAAGTGCAAATTACATGGCACACAATTCCAGGATAGCAGATCTTTCTCCAGTGCAGCTCAAGTTACTCCTCCCCAGCTAAGGAATGGTTTCCGATGCTGTGCCTCATTTTCCAAGAGAACCCAACTTTGAGCTCTATCTCTAGCATCTGCACAGTATTCACATTCTGAATCTGCAACAACAGTTTTTTCCCCTCTTTCTGTCGATTTTAAGAAGTTAGTCTTACCAAATAATAACCTTGTTTTACCATGGATTTTTGCATCTTCTTTGGGAAAATAATTATTCTTTCCAAGATGACCCTTTCCATATAGTAATATTTAAACTCAAATCAGCTTTTTCCTTTGAATTACTTCTCTATTTCTATGCATGTTAGAATGTTTTATTTTGCTGAGAACTTTGAAGTGAAACTCCTTCCATAATGGTGACTTGTTTTAGAACATTTCTAATTAATTATTCTATCTCGTGACCCAAACCAGAACCCAGAGCCTGCCCATTGCTGTCGTCTTCCCAAAAGTACAGACACACATGCAGCAGGCCAACAGATCTCCAGGTCTTTCCATAGTTACAGTTAATGAGCCTCAGAGAGAAATGGTGAGCAAATAATGTGTGTGATACAACAAAATTTATTGGAAAGCTTTGATGATCCGATGCATGAAATGTAGAAATAACCACGTCCAGTACTCTTGAACCATATCAACTTAAAAAATAAAATAAAATAAAAACAAACAAAAAAAATATATCAGATGATTCTCTTCTATATACTTATCTTTAATGCAGGTTCATTCGAGGCAAAAAGTGACACACAGAAGATTCATTAGCAATAGCACAGACTTCTGTAAAGTTATTTGCTTCTTTCCTATTTTTTTTTTTTAACAGAAAATTTGTACAAAACATGGTAATTTAACTATTTTTTCCTTGTATTCCATGAACACAGGAATTTGTCACCGAGCAGGAAATACTCGTTTATGAACTTCAGAAGAGTCTTGATTTGACTATTCTTTGTGATGAATTTCTGAAAGTAGGTCCTGGTGACCAAGCTGCAAATAAGAAAATGGCTAAATCCTGAAAGGTATTACATTTTCTAGGTATCCACCTTTCTTCCTACAGGAGGCAGAGTTTCTGTATATCAGTTTGTAATAAGCAAAGGATTAGTATGGTATTGTACTGTGGCATCACTTTCTAACCTAATTCCCCATAACTAACCAAAATGGCATTGCAGTAATTGAGATTAACCCTCACTCTTATTATTTTTTGCATATGTAATTTGATCTGGTATTAATGACAGCAGCAGTTAATGTTAACACACTTGTTAGGAAAAGAGCAATCACTGTGATTTGTCTTGAATAAAGAAAGAATCTTGTCTTACAGAGCAGAATTGCAAGCAAGTTAGAGGACAAAAAGAGGGCTAGATGAATACAAAACCAGGAGTAAAAAAAAAAAAAAAATACACTGGTACTTCATGGATTAATTAAATAATCTATCAAGTGAAATTCCACAGAACTTTCTCAATTCATTATTTTCATTAGTGACCCAAACTGTGAACCTTTATTAAATTCTCAGGAGCCACTAAACTAGAAAGTGTCAGTTATATCAGAAAAAAAAAAAAAAAAAAAATCAAAAAGCATGTTGTTAGTTTGTTGTTAGTTGGGACAAAAGAGTGCTGAATACAGAAAAAAGAATTTGGTATAAACAAGAGCAGAGTTCTTTATATTGGTAGACATAATCAACTGCATAAATTGATATAAGGAATTATTATTATTATATGAACTATTATTAATAGTTTTATATAAAGAGATCAAGTAACTGGCTCAAGAAGTCTTGAGGGGGCATCAGAGATGCCCTGCTGCTACAAAAATGGAAGTGACATAGTGGATGACACAACAGGACTGTCATTACCAAACGAGAGAAAGATACACCTTGAAGCCTTGATAAGTGTCCAGAAGCAAAGGGGGTGAGGGGATGACCTAGAAAAGACCTATGTAATCAGGAATCAGCATCAGTTAGTCTAGAGAAGAAAGAACAAGGCAACAGTCCTGAAGCATAGAAAAGTTGTTCCAGAGATGTGGAGGGTAGGCAATGATCTTAAAATGCATCAAGATTTGGCAAGACTTTAACAAAATCTTTGTAACAGAAAGGAAAGAGAAACATTTGAAGAGTCTTCCAAAAAATGAATGCCTATAGTGAAACTGCATCAGTTAATAGACACATTTTATCACTATCTTCTAAAAATGACAATTGAGTGGTTGATCCTGCCTAGAGGCCACAGACCAGACTATTTATTTTTTATTTTTTAAACTCCTTGCTTTATCTTTTCAATTTCTTTGAAAGTTTGCTTGTCGCAAACATAGAGGGCTTGTTTCATTTTGCTTTGTTTTCTCCTTGAGCTTCTTGGATAATTAGCTTTTTCACTGGAACATGAGAGGTATCTTTTCTCATGGCTTTGATTTCTCATTATTGATGTTTTGTTAATCATTACCTTGTAAAGTGGAAACTGAGAATGCACACAGAGAGCAATTGACAGAGAAGTCCTCTTCATGTCTGGGAAAATAAACTCAAGCTGGTCAAACCCTGTAAATCAGCCCCCTTGCTGCAGTACTCCATAAGCAGTTGAGAGAAATAATTATAGTTTGGTGAAAAAGAGACACTTTGCTATTTCTTCTGTCAGGAAGTTACTAGCCTATTTTATAATCCTGTTACTACAATGGCTAGGATAGCTTAACTGAGTGTGAACTGGACACTTCGTCCCATGCAGCTCCCAACACATATGAAGAGTTACATCTTTGACTAGATGCATGCTCTCTCTGAATACCAGACCAAGTTTGTTTTGCTTTGGTTTTTGTGTGTTTTGTTTTGTTGGTGGTGGTGATGGTGGGTTTTTTGTTTGTTTGTTTGTTTTTTTGTGTGTGTTTGTGTTTTTTTTCCACTAGTTTCCATATAGTTTCCCCTGTGCAGAAAAATGTCACACATGAAGGTTTTGATTACTATTCCCTTTAAAACTAATTCTGCATATTTGCCTGCTTTGTCTATTTTCCCTTACTAGTCACTCTTCCACACTTGGATTGTCTTCCTACATTTTAAAGTACAAACCAAACAGCATAATAATAGCCAAGACATCCTAATAATATACCACTGTTCCAGATTAAGATTATGAGGAAAACTCAATGTGTGTATATATACATATATATATTTAAAAAGCAAAATATGAACATCTTTTATAGCAAATGTTAGTAAAAATCCAGATCCTTCTGGATTTTATTCTCTAACAGCTGATTTCCACATGTGCTGTTTCCAGAAGTGCTACTGTAAGATTATACCCCATATTTAAACTGCCACTCATATTGTAGCTCATTTAACAATACGCAGTGAAACCCTAATCACTAGTCTGTCACAGAAATGCAAAACAATGTAGCAGAATGTGGATTCATAGAACCTGCCTTTAGGCACCAAAATAAGGAAGCTAGATAAATGGGCAGTTAAATAGTTAACTTATGTAGTGATGGGAAGCAGGGTTCCTCCCTATCAATCAAAGGAAAATCATAGTCACGGATCTGTCCTCTCTGACCTGTACAAGAACTATCTCAACCCTGGGGAATACAACAGCAACAATGGCCTCTGTGCTTCCTGAAAGCATTATGGTAAGAGGGAAAAAAAAATTACAAATCTTTCATGCAATTACTTGCTGCTTTTACCCCAGCAGTGTCATCAGGATAACTTAATGATGCAGAAGCAGACATTTGCTGCCTGACTGCTGATCACAGTTATTCCCTACTATATTCACCCTAGCATTTTTTTCCTGTTTTGTAACCATTTCTTAAGCTGGTGAGTGCATGTTTTACCAGCACTGCTGGTGAACAATTTTTCATGGTGGTTGTGAGGGATTTACTGTGCCCCCTTCCACATACACACACACCCAAAAAAAAAAAAAAAAAAAAAAAAAAAAAAACTGGAAATGTAAAGGTTCCCTCTAATGTGGAGAGAGTGTATCTGGTGGAAATCCCAGCTGCCTGGACAACAGGAACTTCATCTTGTGAATATATTCAGCAGTAAAAATATAGAACCTATAGCCTGAAATCTTCATCAAAGTTCATCAAATGGACAGGGAAAAAATATGTATTTCAAATAATAGGATTCTAACTCTCATACGTCATATTCACAGGATTTATGCTTTTCTCCTACCAGGCTGTATCTAACCTATACCATATGTTTGTTCTTCATGCAGCTATATCAAAAATGATTGTTATTAATGAACAGGATAAACTTTTGTCATGTCTCATATGCCATGAAGTACAACAATGAGCTGAATAACTCGTATCAAATGCATGCCTTATGAGGTTTAAAAGTTGTTTCAATTCCTTATAATCCAAGTTCATTTCTAAAAATTGTAAAACCAAAATCAGCTCTCAGCTAAATTTAAACATAATGCAGATTCTAAACAAACCATACATTCCCATTCTTTTTTCTGTTTAATAAAACAGAGAAGCTTGTGTACAAATTCATTTGTTTTTTACAACAAACACCAGAAGACTGATTTAATAAAGTTCAGATTCAGTCAACTTTATTCAGTAAAAAAGCAACATATGTGGACAGTATTAGTAGTTAGTAGGATCTGAAACAATAGCAAAGTATATTGTCAAGTGTATACAGCAGCAATTTAAGAACTTTACATTAAAAGCACTGTAAAGACATGCTTCAGAAATCAATAAAGCTTTCAGGTCACATGACTACAACTTATGCAACTTTTGACTATCTATCCTAATCTTAGGAAGTCATTACAGGTCTTCGCACATGAAAGACTCACAAAAACAGCATGGAAAGTTCCCAGGTAAAGGAAGCCCTCACTTCTGGCCATGAAATCATTTCATAAAATTCTTTTTTCAAGCCTATCCTGAAAACATCTTTAGCAGGAAGTAGAGAAGATTCTATGTTTCCACCACATGCAATAAGCTTCTGCTGAAACCAGAGACAGAAAACAAAAACGTCAAATTCTTAAAACCTTGATAGCCAATTCCTTCTAGAAAATCCTCATCAAACAGGACACGTGCAAAGTTGTGTTAAAAGGGCACAAAGTCAGGACCTGCTTAGCAGAGGGTGGTCCCTGCAACTGCAGCTTTGTATCAAGCAAACAGTAAAAGCAGCCTGCAAAATCTCCTGACAGGGTGCTAGATCACAAGGTGTGTAACTGAAGCTAGCTTAGGGCTATTAATAAGTGCAATTCCTGCACCACAGGAAGCACATAAATTTCTAGTACCTTCTTTACCCTGGGAAACAGGCTTTTGATAAGTTGATAAGGAAGAACAAAAGCAATTTTTACCTTCAAGCAGCCCATAATCTCTGATGTGATGAAAGGCGCCTTATTCTAAAGAATGTGGAGGTAGCCAGAACCACAGACAGAAAAGTTAAAATGATGCTTTAGAAAACGCCCCAAAAGAAATATTCCATTATCCTTCTCTTTCTCTCCTGCACAACAAGGCCAATAAATATGTCATTCATTTACTTTAATTCATTTACCTTGAAAATTCATTAATCTGAACTTTTCAGGACACAAGAAGAGACTCAAACAAGAGCTGTTTACTTTATTCTTGCAAAACTTTTATCTGTGTTTTGTGAATTGACCTGTCATTTATGAATGTACATTATGTATAGGGCCACAGATGGAGGAACATGTCCTCCTGTGTGGTTCTATTAAATTTCAAGATAAAATGCTCTTCATTTCCATTACTTTTCTCTCCTGCACAGACCAAACTAATAGAAACTACACTGTCACAGCTATTTGACCTTCTAATTGCTTTGTTAAAAATGTATTAATAATGAACACATGAATCTGTCAAAGCTATAACATCTTTTCTGACAATTTTTAGAAAGAGAAGACAACATAAGGCCTCTCTAGAACAAAAATTATAGCTTGAATAGAAAGAAATTATTTTTATTTTTTTCATCATTGCCATCTTGTTTAGTGCAGATGAATGGATTTAAAATCTGAATGACAAAGTTCTTGCCACAGGTTCTTAGTGGAGGAGTTCTTAGTGGAGTTCAGGTTCTTAGTGGAGTGCACAGTTAGATTTAAAAAAAAAAAAAAAAAAAAAGCAGTGATTAACTTTAGTGATCTGCTTCATCTACCTCTACACAGATCTCAATTCACCTCTCACCAGTTGTTTTATAGTGATCATTGTAGTCTTGCTTTTCAAGTCCAATCTCAGAGTTAAATTGCTAATGTACAAAAACAGGAAAAAGGTTATAAAATGAAAAGGGAAGGAATGCAGAAACAGGCAGCTAACGTGATGAAGATATCTGAAGACTGTTAATCTACTAACAACAAGATATTGTTTGTATGCCAGTCTGCAACAGTCACTGAAAGAAGGAAATTTATATGTGGGCTTTAAATTTACTCTTTAAACAATGCCTCACAATTGCTTAGGCGGGATGTCTGCAAAATGGAGTATCCTGTATATTCTTTGTTCCTAAGACTTCATTGAAACGATCTTTATTTTGTACTTAGTTACCCAGTAATTTTTCAGTGGACTGGCACAGATTGTCTTATAAGAAGGCCCTAAACTCAGTAATTGAGAAGAATCACAGAATCACAGAATGGTTTGGGTTGGAAGGAACATTAAATATCATCTAGTTGCAACCTCACTGCCATGGGCAGGGATGCCACCCACTAGACTAGGTTGGCCAAGGCCCCATCCAACTTGGCCTTGAACAACTCCATGGATGGAGCATCCACAACTTCTCTGACCAGATATGCAAAATGCAAAACAGGCCAGACTTACACAATTTCAGAAGAAATTTAAGCAGAGCATAAAAGCTTTTTGCTGAACATTTTCACAACACAACTTTAATTTTTATCACCTGGATTTGCATATCTTAGGCACAATCTTTCTCTCTGAAATGTCCTGTAACAGATAAGGACACTCCAGCCAGGAGACTGACTAAGGATATTCTTAAGACCAGGGGAGTACAATGCACAAGTGGTTACTTTATATATACATATATATATATAATACACATATATAAACACACACACATATAAATCACTGTTTGCTAGGACTCAACAAAAAGTTATCATAGCCATGGCAAATACCATGGTTTGCATAGGAAAACACCCAAATACTCAAACAGAAAATACACCTGCATTTCTAGTTTTCCTTCTAAAAGACTTTCAGATGTGATTTGCATCAGAGACACACAGATTTCAGAGTAAAGGAGGTGCAAAGTAATCCCTCCAGCAATTTAATAAAGACAACAACTCTTTTTATATTAGTCTTGCCATTGCATTGATGTGAGACAAATACCAAATTAGAAGACATCATGGTCTAAGCTCTTTCATGGTACCTCTAGATAACTGGATGGAAAACACATCTTACTCTTGGCAGGTCATGACTAATTTATGTCCTCTGCTTCATGCTGAGGATACTGCTATCCAAAGGTTTCTTTGACTTGTAGCAGTTACACTTCTCACTGTGTTACCCATCCTGGTTTACATAGCCTCCTCAAAATCTTTAATTTCAAGCAGCCTTAAGTTCCTCCAACTCCCCAGAATACTTACGTATTCATTCAGCTGTGCACAAACCTATCCTGAACACAGCCAGGAGAGTTTGTAATTAACTAAGACCAAATTATCCCCTTTTTCTCTTAATGGCTTCTTAAAGAATAATTTTCTGATTAGAGGGAAAACCAGTCAGAGACAGATGTTTGTAAAGCATAAATTTTCCTTCTGCTAGACTACAGAGGTCTTACATCGTTTTGTCTTTTAAATTTGCTAGTTCTATAGTTTAAAGTTTACAGCTTCATATTTAGCACAGAACTGAAGGACATTTCCAGGGCAACCGAATCTGACACTATCTTCATCATTTTCCCAAAAGTATTCACATAGATGCCATTAACAGATGTTAATTTGATAATGAAGTACTTGAGTAACCTAGCTGACCTTGGAAAAAGAAAGGAAGGTGGGAGAATTGAGTGATTTCTGGTCATCTCCCTCCCAAGTCTCATCCTGTGAAATGTATCAGCTTTACATTTGGCCACTGTCACATGGTGTTTATTCTGTAAGTGATCTTCTGGATTTTAGAAAAACACACATAACACCTGTTTTCACTTCTCAGAAAGATCAGCTGAAGTTATTTGTAGCTTTGAGTCCTCTCAAGATGACAGCTTTCCTTTCCTTACTTCTGATTACTAATAAGAGCTGCTTAGTTTAACCAAACTGAGTCATTTGCCTCTTGAGTCATTTGCCTCTTAGACTGATTACCTAGTATGTTTTGAATGTTCATTTTCAACACAAACTCATTAAAAGAGAAAAGTTTGTTTGACTAACTTGAGAACACCCCAAAGTTCTGTGTTAACCTCTAACATGAGAACACTAATTTGTTAGAAAAGTGGCTATTACAAGTGGTACTTGTAGAGTCCAAGATCAGTGTCAAAGCTGTCACTTCCTCACAAGCAGACACAAACTATGGAAAACAATCAGTAAGCATAAAATTGAGTGCTTTATGTTCAGAAAGTTATCTTTCAATTCTCACCAGCTCAGCAGTTTCTAGCTCGAATATTCTTATCAATTTTAAAGTTTGTTTGTTTGTTTGTTTTCTGTAGCAAGTGCTTAAATATTCATAATATACCAGCCTCACTGGGAACAAAGAAAAAAGAACAAAGACTATAATATGGTAAAGAGTAGAAACATACTTGGAAAAGGGCAGGGGGAAACATCTCAGATCAGCTGATGGCTACAGTTAGATGCACTTACCATTAGGAGGAATTGGTATTTTTACAAACACCCTTTTTCTTTTCTCAGCCATTTTCTCTTTTCCTATACTTCTATCTTCACACAGAGCCTACACTGTGAAAGATATATCTGCTCCTGCTGCATATCAGATTGATGAGCTCCTCATATGGCATAGCAACCAAGACAGGCAGCACAGAAAACAAACAAACAAACCAAACAACATCAACAAAAGGGAAAGAAAAAAAAAAAATGGAAAGCACCAGATGGCTTTGAAATACGTTGTATTCTACCACTGCTGTTTACTATGCTTTGGTTTAGTTTCTTTTTTTTTTTTTTTTCCTTTTTGTGGTGTGGGAGACAGGTGTTTTGTTTGTTTGTTTGTTGTTGTTGTTGTTGTTGTTGTTTTCTGAAACACTCTGCTTTGTGTGCAGAAGCATCTAGTAGTACTGTATCACCTTTCATTTTGATATGCTCATTCCTTTTTCTATATCACAAAATAATGGAGATTGGAAGGCACCTCTGCATATATGCAGTCAACACTCCCATCTAAAAGCTGGGTCAAGTAGAGTGGGTTGTTCAGGGTTGGTGTTTTAAACATCTACATCCAAAGATGAAGATATTACAACCTCTCTGAGCAACTTCTTCCAACATTTGACTACTCTCTTTGTAATTTTAATTCTTAAAAATATAATTTATAAAATCAAAAAAAAAAAAAAGACACAAAGAATTCTTTCACACAAGTTTGATTTGGAGTTACTTAAGCATAAAAAGTGGAGTTGATTAGGAGGCAGATAGCCAGCCTTTAACAGGTAGTTAGAAGCAATTGGTCAAATAAGTTAATGTTCAGGTGGACTCTCAGGGATTCAAAGTGACATGACTTGTGCATGGAGAAAGCATGAGCTCTGAGATGGGAAAGGATTTAGCTTTACCTTTTAGACTTGTAGGTCAGGTAACTGGCTGGTACAGTTAAATGAATAGCTTGGTGCAGTTAACTGTATAGGTTTTTGTGGGAAGAAAATGTCTTTTTTTTTCCTTAGTACCCAGTACCTTACCTTAGTAATTAGGAATGGAGTACCATGCTACTGTTCTTTCTCTAAAAAATGAGAGTTGCGGAGGCTACTGTCCTGTTACATCGTTATGGGGAGGTGAAAACAGCTATAAAACAAGTCTTATGGAAGATGGTTTTGTGCACCTGGTGCATCTACTGATAGTCAGTGCTCTGTTTCTTCAGTCCTCCAAGTATATAGTAAAATTAGTTTTAGCAGCTTTTTTTAAGAGCAAATAGAAATATCAAGGAAGCCAGCTTCCCAAAGATCACCACCACTGGTGTGCATCTCTTTGAGGTCTCTAGTGTCTAATGAGAGCTGTCTTGTGTGGTTGCTACCTCCTTTCCCCATCAGATGAGTTAGTAGGGTTCTCACCTCTGTTCATTGCCCTTTGTTGAAAACCAGTAGAAGTGTAATATCTTTGAAGCCTCTGTTTCTTTGCTGGATAAGTTACAAGGGAAGTTGGAGAAAGTCATCTGGATGGATCTGTATAGGTTTTGGCCTAGTGCATTTTCACATTTATCAGTGAATCTGGCTAGAACTTTTCCTAGGACAAAGAGGTACATTTGCATGCAGTCTGTCATCCTGAAGAGGAGATGAGTCTTCTTTGTCTTAGCTGTCTTTCAGTGGGTGTTTTTTCTGGCTTCTGTTTCTGGGCTTACAAAAACAGGAACTGTACTTCAGCCCATTACACCTTGACTTTTCATTTGAATTTGATGAAATGCCCATCTCCTCTCAGAGATTTGTAGAATGGCTTTAGAAAAAGGCCTTTCTGACAATGCTTATGTAGAAAGCAGTTTTAGCTCCAAGAATGCCCTTTTCATTCCCTTTTCCATTTTGAGAGCATGAAGCAGAGGACATAAATTAGTCCCGACCTGCCAACAGTAAGGTGTTTTTTCTATCCAGTTATCTAGAGGTAGCATGAAAGGGCTTAGACCATGATGTCTTCTAATTTGGTGTTTGTCTCTCATCAATGCAGTTGCAACACTAGTATAACAGAATAGTTGTTGTCTTTCTTAAATCACTGGAGGGGTTACTTACTCAGTTATCTAGAGGTAGTATCTAGAAAGGGCATAGCAGCTACAGAAAAACATAGTAAGTACTACTGAGTAAAACTATTCAATTAAAATGTTTCAGCTTTCCTTTCTTTTAAACCTAGTTAGGGAAAAAAAAAAAAAAAAAAAAAAAAAAACTTAATCCTGAACTATCTGTTCTCTGTTCTCTTAGCCAGCAACCACACATTTTATTATTGACTTGAGTAACATGCTAGATAGCCAGTGAGGAATTTTCAGTGAGTTATGAGCACAATTAAAAGCTCATCTCAAATACTGTGATAACTTTTAATTTTACAACTGCTAAGTCATAAAGATATATAAGACCCATCATTATCTATAATATCTGAGCCATAAAGGCTTCTGCATGTGCTAACTGAGGAGTTTAGAGCCTCATAATTCTTAACTGATCTGCCTGGAAAATAAAACACAGGCAACCAATTGTGAGATGGTAGATACAGAGTGGTTAACTAAAATGTAACTTTCAGCTCAGGATGAGAATTTCTTAGGGGAATTAAATCTCAGCAATGACTAGAAGGTAGTGATTGTATATGTGGAAGTAGAAATATGGTAACTTATATTAAAAGTTAAGATTAAAAAAAAAAAAAAAAAAAACTCTTGGCAAGAGATGTAAGTGTAGTACTTTGCCATACTAAAACAGATAGAACTGTCTACCCTAAACAGTACAGCAGTTGTTCTTGTCACTTACTTCTTCAGCTTTTCTTTATTGTATATATATATATATGTTATATGACAGGGAAAAAATAATAAGAATAAAAAAACTTAATTTGACTAATGCAGCTATGCCTTTCATACAATAAAGAAGCTGTGATCTTCACTTAACAGATGGATGCCTCTAACTGAGCCTATCAAAACCCTCCACCTTGGCAGTAACTGCTGTTGAGAGCTAGCAGACCAGGGCACACAGAGTAAATGTGCCACTTCAGTGTCATTATCCTTTAGACTACAGCTAGTAGAACTAGTTGCTGTATGACATATTAATTCCTTCCTACCAGCTGCAAGTGATGTTTCGTTCAGGAAGAAGGATAATGTAGATGCATTGCATCTACAGAAGAAGGATTGCATGTAGATGCAATCGCAAATGTTCCATCAGAGACTTTGCATGTACTGTTTCTTTACCAATAACATTGTGAGAAGGCTGAGAAGAGTAATTACTTGCACTCTCCTTCAATGACTTTGAAGGGATTGAAGTGGAGACAATGCAAACACATTTATAATGCCATCACTTGCCATGACATCAAGTTTAGAAACATTTCTCTTCCTACCCCTTTTCTGACTTCAAAGTGTCATCTACTGAGCAGGAGGAAAGTGTTTCTGAAGTGAAAATTACAGAGGGAAGTAGGTGAATATGCAAGTGACATGCTGTATCAGTTGTATCTTTCAACAAACTTTTCAAAGATATATTGTATCTTTTATCACTAATATCATGGGAGATGATCCTTCCTTCCCCTCTTCATTATGGATTTTTGCCTGGAGAAACCTTCAGCTGTGTTTCGATATCTATACTTAGCAACATAAATTCTCTTAGGGTTGCCAGAACCAAATATCTGTGAGGCCTGACTACATTTGCCATGGCCTTCCTACAATAGGGAAGTTGGTCTTGAGATGGATTCAGTTTGGGGTTAAGAAGAGTGGTAACTGGGGTACAAAAAGCCTTATTTATATAGCATGCTGTTAGCAAGTGTCAGAGCTACCAAAAGGAAAACCGTTTCTTCTGACTGTCCTTGGATGCTTAATCTTTGAATAATCTACTTTCTCCCTTTCAGCAGCAGATTGAGACACACTGCAGACAATCAGACTGAGAACAGATAGGAAAAGTTACAAGAGGAAGTAGGGTGACTCATATACTTCATAGGTTTCTCATAAAATACTCTAAGAACTTTGTTTTAGTGCTGAATCCCATGGGTAGACAGTGGCAGGGATATTCCTTCCAGAGAGCAATAAGCAGCATGACTGACCTACTGCTAGCAAGATACAGCATTAAAGCATCCCACCTGAAACTTATGTACAATGAAACACACTTTTTTTTTTTTTTTTTAAAAAAAAAAAAAAAAAGGCCTTGTTCTGAACAACCTGCACTAATAAGAAGCAGATGACATAGGAGTATGGGTGGACAAATGTTTGAAATGAATCTTGTGGGTTTCAGCTTCAGTTCTATCAAGTCTGGGCATCTTTCCTTGCCTAAATGTCCTATCTTGGGCAAATATTAGTGCTTCTTGAACTGACTTCTTACAGTTCATTTTAACATAAAGCTTCTGTAATACTTCTGTATACTAGTCACCAATGGACATTTGATGTGTCCATCCAAATTGTGCACCCCTGAGATACCATCAGTAGAAAAAGCTGAAACATAGGAACAGAACTGCTGTCAACCACTTTGACCTATTAAGTATGTCAATATTCTTTTTTTTTCTTAAGTGCTCTTTGATGCAGAGGAGGTCATAGCTTCTGCAGAATTGTAAGCAACTAAAGTGATGGAAAGAGATGGAGAGACTCTTGAGATCATGGCAAAAACAATCAAATCAGTAACCAGTAACAGCAGGTATGCAGCTTGAGAATCAAGCATAGGCCAGAAAGCTGTTGTCCATTTTGACACCCTGCTGGTAAAAATCAGAGTAATTCATGGTGTATTCCCTACTCATAAGTGATGAAGATCTAAGTGAGTGTTTTGTACTAACTCTTCTGAACAGAGGAAACAAGACTGAGTTCCTTGAGTAAATCTATTTTTTGCTCACTGGACCTAAGGTTCCTTGACGTGGGATTATGCTTTCCATGTGTAACATCTACAAAATATCAGTAATGCTCTTTCTGTTATATATATGTGAGCTTGGAGGTCTTCACAGGAATAAAGCAGATCTGAAATTCTACTTCTCATTCCTTGGCCAAGTGGTTGACTTTCTTAGCAAATGGCCAGGGAAGAGTTAGAGGCTTGTTGAAATTAAGCAGTGTTTCAGGAACGTAGTGAAGCTACTGCTGCTGGTAAACACTGATTCTTGACTACACACTGGTATGCTAAATGTTGAATGTCATATAAGCATGCCTTCCATTTGATCAAAGGAAAAGGAATCATTTATTGAGTGTTTTAAACTTAAAGTTGTCTAATCTTAGCTGTTCAGGTTAGGAAGACTCCTCAGTCAGATAGTCAGAATGAAAAATAAGTAATTTCTAATGTTGCCAAAACCACCTATGACATTACTTTAAGTGTTTATAATTGCAAAGGAAGAGCTAAAGAATCATTCTCAGCTAGCAGCTGAAACAGGTAATGCCAGGTATGGTCAGACAGAAATTGTGTTAAGAACTCCTCAAAGTTGTGCTTTCTTGAGCATGTAAATAAGGCTTTATGACTGGTTTTCCTGAACATATCATATTCCCTTTGAAGTACAGAGGTCCTATGTGCCATCCTTCTGAATGGAAATAGCAATATTTAACATGAACCTTGATTTCTGACCCACACCTTTAAAAGACATCCCTACTCAGTGATATTCAGAGAATCTGGAATACCTGGAATAGCTGCCTCTGCAACAGCTGACATCCTTGAAAATTGTATGCTACACTTTCTTTGAGGATTTGACTTAGAAACTAATGTTCTTCCCTGTTGGATTAAAGGACAGACTTTCACCAGAGATATTTAATCCTTTTACTTTATCAGAGTTATGTACCTAATGCACATAAATACCCAGTTCCTGCCTTGAGATATTGCATCTTTTCTTGTTACGGCACCTATAAAGGCTGCATGAATGTTCGTAACACAATATCTATAGGAGGTTATATTAAAAACTAGTTACACAGAAGAGTTTGGCATTCATTAATTTGTTCTTGATCTTTGCCAGGATGCCATGCAGTTAGCTAGCACCTGCCTGTTTCCATCCCTTAGCAAGAATAACACTTGTTAGTATTTTAGTATTTTCAGCTAAGTCTACAAAATGGCTGGAGGTGTTTGAAGCTCTTGCTGTAAGTCAGGGGAAACAAAAAGATGAAAACAACTACATGTGTCTGGACTCCTATTTTCAACAAAACTCCACCAGATAGCTTTTCCAAGCTTCATGGAAAAAATGACACAAGTTAGGTAGAGCATGAGGTATTCATGCAATTTAACTCCCAGCTTCTGTAAAGCAATTCCCGTTCAAGAAACTGTGTAACACTTTCAAACACACTCAGAGTTGAAGCCCCTTGGTTCAAGCTTAACTGGAACAGTTAATCATCTCAGAAGCTCCCAGTTCTGCCTGTCCATGAGTCGTATCTGGATAGCAAAGTGGCTGACTCTCACTCTTTGCTTGCTAATGAAGTGCTTCACAAACTTGGCATAACACTTCTGAAAAAATATATGTTTTAATCAATTAAAGAAACTTGTCACCAGTAAACTGAGAAAAATACTTTCAATAATAGCCATTGCTCTGACAGAATTGTGCTCTAAATTCCTAAATAAAACCTGTTAACATTAGTGGAATGGTTCATCACTTACGTATGTCATTTACAGACATTACTTTTCTAATCTAGCAGGATATGCTCATGTAGACATTCCTGTACATACACTAGCTCAGCTGTGACTTAAACCCTTTCACAAGGATGTAAATATTTGATTCATAGCACAAGGTACTGAAAAGTTCTTCTGTTGGGAGGTGCTGTTCAAAGAGGAAAAAGTGTAGGTGGTGCTTCCAGGAATTTGTCTATTATAAGCCACATGTTGGAACTCATAGTGGAAACTTATTTCTTGCAAGCTGACTAGCAGTATCAACGTAGTTGGCCCTACCTTCTGATCTCTGAGAATGGACTCACTGTCTCCCATTTGCCTTCCCAGACCCTAGATTAACTGATCCAAAGAGGTGGACAAGAACCTTCAAGATGGCAAAGAGAAGCAAAAGCCCTATGGCTACAACAGAAGCAGGAACAGCTTGGAGAAAACAAAGACCTGGAATCTGCCCAGATAGAGGTTTATCATCAAGCAATACAACCTCATGCTATACTAACAGATAAGGAACACTGAACTCATACTATAATTCTTCTCTGCAGAAGAGTAGGTAGTATGTTTCTGAATTCCTAGCCCTTCTTTACCACATACAGAGTCTTGTGCTCTGGCAGAAGTTTGTAGTAATATACAGTTCTTGAAAGATATCTGTCTGGTGTCCACAGTCTCCCCAGATGACATTCAGGAACAGGTCCATCAGACTACATACTACTGTCGATGTTCCTGCTTCCTTCTCAACTGATACAACCTTCCAATTTTTTTCTAGCATCAGTTTCTGTCAGATTAGGTAGTAAATAGCTCGAGTAAAGGAGGGTGTGGATGTCCTGCTGGACTACCTAATTCAAATTATTCCCTTTAGAAGTTATTGCACTTCTGCAAACTCATTGGACAGGGAGGAGGAAGGCAGACACATAACTTCAGCTGACAGCATTGTGGATTTGATAATGTAAACTATTAATCATGCTCCTTCTTTTTAGTGTGTCAAGAATAGCCAGAACAGCTAAATATAAATTGTTGTTTTCTTAGCTTATGTAAAAGTGACACGGTTCATTTGAGGTTCAGTACACCTAGAATTTATACAGATGGTAAATCAAAATTCTTATTTAAGTCTTGCTTTTCATGCATGCAGCTTTGACTCATATGCTTTGCAAACAGTGTCAACCTTAGCCACTGGTTAAACAACAGATACCTGTATGATAATAGGACTTAGCCAGTGCTAAAAGCCTAGGAGGGAGGAGTTCAACTAATATCATTCAGTGTGGAGGACTCTAAAAATGTTTTGCAGCATAAAAAGCCCTTATGCATGATGTAACTTTTATTTACATCCTGCCATCTAAACACACTAAACACCTGCTGCCAGCCAGCACAACAGCAAGAACACAAAATTAGATTAGTCTAACATGTCTACTGGAAATGACTTCCTGATCTTCTGGAAGAGAACCCCTGACTTACGTTACAACATGGTAATTTGAAAATGTTCTAGACAACAGTCTTGATCAGCTTGTAAACACCAGACCCTCGTAAACACTAGACTCTCTTAATAGGTCTTCTAACCTAGTTGTGATATCAGGGTGCTAAGGCACATAGCTAAGGGTTGCAGGTTTACAGGATATAATTAAGTTCTGGACAACACCAGATCCATTATCTCTTGGGGCATATCCCCAAAAATGCAGCCAAGTTTAGGACAGCTCCTTGGGTAATTTGTAATCAACACATAAGGAATCTTCAGGCTTATTGTTCAATAAACTGGTGGTTGTAGGCTGTTTTCCACCATTACATTACCTGGATGAAACCACATGGAGGAAGGAAGAATTGTAAAACATTCGTTATTAACAACAACAACAAACAAAACAAAACAAAACAACACACTAATAAATAAATAAATAAATAAAACCTGGGAAGAAAGGAAGTAAAAAGTAAAGGGATGTGGAGGAAAATTGAACCACTGCTTTCTTGCTTGCTTACAATTGTAGCTGAGTTATCAATGTGTGTATGAACTTAAATTCTCCCCATTTACTTTCCTCAGAGCCATCTGTAAACACTTTTAACCAAGAGAAGCCTTTGTGGTACTGCTTATTTGAAGACCTGCATGTTAGGAGGGAATACAACTGTTCCAGTAGGAATGGTGCACAGCTGTGGGCCCTTTACCTCATTGTAGTAGAGGTCTGCATTTCCCACTCTAAGTGCTAGGGCTTTCAAAGAATGAAGGTCAAGTCCGAAGACTGGCATGCCTGCCAGTTATGTCTTTCTTCTATTTATTTTTATTTTTCTTTATAAATGAGCATTTCATTGTGAACTGGAGCCATCTTTTACTCTGTTGATTTCACCTTGGTCCATCTCTTATTTGTTCTCAGTTGTTGTCTTGTGTTGCTTGACCCTTAACTTTCACGCCCTTCAGAACTAGGTTTGTGTCATGCATTTCAGTTATGATGCCACAGGTTCAATGCCTGTCTTTTGCAAAGTCAGAGTCATACTTCTGGATGTAGTAGCCTCATGTGATTGCTTAGTACAAAGTACATCTCTGCTGAGAACAACTCTTTTCTCAAACATCCATCCATAATGGATTATGTTATGTTCTACTTTTAGCTAATACTTCAAACAGAAGCTATCCTAGTTGAGCACTGAAATGTTAACTTTGCTGATTTAAGAGGTTGCTGACTGCTTAACTGAAACTCTTCTCAGCCAGTTTCTGTGCTGTCAAAAATGTTCATTTTTTCTCCCCGTGTTACCCTCTATTGTTCTTATGTCTATATATGCATATGTCACTAAGACTAAATTATACTACAAAAGTAAAAACATGTCCTGATTGTGAGACAAGATTTTTCTGTTTTGTATCATCTTGCTCCAATATTACTTTCTGGCCTTTGACCCAGATTTGAACTGTAATACAGTATGGCTGAGGGGGGAACTCTCAAAGTAATAGTGAAACTTGTAGTGTAAAATCTTGGTTATGAAGTGTCAGACTGTTAATTTACCCCTTCTATATGTATGGAAGGTATCCTGTTTTTAATCAGGTGATCACAATCTTCCTGTAAACTCTTCCTAGTTTTCCAGAATTAGGAAAAGTAGCACAGTTACACAAAACTAGGTGTAGAGGCTTTTCATTTGCTGCAGAAGTTAGCAATACAGATTGTCATGAAATTGCAAGACAACTACATTCAGCACAAAACAACTGCAGAATCTCTATCACCTACTTGTTATCGCTGTTTTTGTGAACTGATGAATGTTGCCTCATTCCTTGGCTTGTAAAACTTGATTGACCAAGAATCTATTTTTAATACTCTCCAGTTTTGATCCTGTTATGCCTCACCTCTAGAATGAATATAATAAAATCTGAATCTATAGAGAGTCTCCAAAGCTAAACATTTCATGATACTTGGGCTACTCTGACAAAACATCATAAAGCAGTCCAAGGGAATCAATTCTTTTTTGCAGAGAGACATTATGAAGGGTATATGGTAAATTTATTTTCACACAAACCAAGTCCTTGGACTCCTCATCCCAGACCAGAGTCTCATTTGAAGAGAGCAGTGTGATCACTAATTCTTCAAGCAATTCTATATTTCCATCTGGGCACCAAAAAAAAGTCTTTTTCACTGTAAGTCAGAGCCTCTCAAAGCATCTGTCTAGGTACTACAGGCAACTTTGAAGAGGTTTACTAACTGTTGTCCAGCTTGAGGGGCAAGTTCAGAGAACAGTAGCTGTAACACCACTAATTCAGGGAGCAGAGAGTGGCTGAGTGTCTTCCCGCTTGGCTAAAGAGGTGGGAGGTAATTCTACCTTCACAGAAATCTCTTCAGAAGTAGGAATAGCCATTCTAATACTACTTTCTGTAGTGCTATGGAAAGCCAAAATGTACTTCTAAATGTTTTTGAATGCTTGGTAGTTTTACAGAATATATATCAATGTTTTGATTTGCTGAAGTAACTGCGCAGAATGGTTCAGCTCTGGAAGAAACAGACATTGTTGCAGGGGTATGGTACTGTAGATAATTATATACACAAGCCAAACTTTGCCTTCTTAACATTGATTTCAGATAGTTTGTTCCATATGCTCCCCCTCTGTGTAGGTAGTAGAGAAAAATGGAGACATCGATGCAAGCATCCCTCTCAGAATTATATGGATCTCCTCCTACTGCTCTAATCTAACCATATATGAGGCCTGGAGCATGGTCTTTCCTCAGATACCTGCCCATGTAGTTGTATTCCTGATTTCTGAACACGGATTAGCAGCATGGTTTGTACTTTCTTCTGGCTCTAACAGGTAGGAAAGACCAAACTCAGAAGAAATAAATGGATTTTTTTTTTTTTTTTTTTTTTTTTTTTTTTTCAATTGAGAAACAAAATCCACTCCTTTTTTGTTGATGTTTTATATGTAAGGTTTATTCCATTTTTGAACATCCTCATTCTTCTTTATATCTGAGATTTATGAACAAATATTCTATTGTGAACTATGAAGTACCTGAGCAGAATTACAGATTATGGTACTTTCAGTTTGGCTGTTGTATTCTCAGGAGCAATTCAACCAAAGAAACTGAGATACTTGCACTCAATAAAATCCTTCCTGTTCCTAGAAACTGACCATATTTTTGGCCTATACTAAAAGGAGCAGTATCTGCTTAAAGTTCACATTGTCAAGAGCACACGTGTTAATTTTAACACATAATATCAAAACTCCTTTATGTATTCCTTATGTACAGCTGCTACCATGTGTCTAAACAGCACCAAATACAGAATTATTTTGGCAGTTTTAGGAACATCTGGAAGATACCACATCATGTGCATAATATTCATGGAGGCAAGATTTCATCCTGAGGACAGTCAAGTCCAGAACTCCCAGTGAATGAAGGAAGCAAGCAGAATTGCTTCAAACAGTAGGCTGGAAAAAGAAAGAGCTAGATTTTTGAAATCTTAAAGTCTCCATCGTTAAAAATATGATTTTCCAAAAGTATTTATTATTCAAAGAGCTGCAGTTTGCAAGCATGTGTCTCAAACAATTCAGAATATTTTCAGAATGTTATCAAAGACACTGAAGCACAGCCAAACAACCTAATTCATGAAGCACTGAAACATACTCCTGTGGAAACCAAGACTAAAGTTATACAGAAAAAAAAAAAAAAACATTTTATACAGTCAAAGTACACAGGGTGTCTGGGTCCTGGAGGATCCTAATGTTTTGTCTGTTCTTCCATCTGTAATAGAAGAAAATATATATCCATTAATTCTCAAGGAGGTTTCTTTATATCTGGTTATATGCTACTATCTGACAACTCAATAGTTTTAATACCAAAGCAGACCATGGGTCAGAGGCAAATCAAATTTACAAAGCAGCAAGATAAAGGTTAGGCTCAGCAGTGGATCTGAGAGCTCATGTATGAAGAAAAACAGAAAAGCAGTAAATGAGTGAAAGTTAAAGGTGTACTTGTAATATAAACAAAGGTTAAATGCATGTGTGATGCAGTATGCAAGCCTACTGCCTGTTTTTAGAAGAGATAGCAAACTTTTATATGTTTCTGGAAAAACATGTATAAAAATATTAGAAGTTGTTCAAAAGCTGTTTTTATTTTTTTTATTTTCTTGAATTAGAGAACAAAATAAACTCTCTGTCCAAACGGATTTTTTTTCTTTTTGAAGAGAAGTAAAAGCGTCACCCCCCAAATGACTGAAGACAGATACAGATTAATCACTTCTCTATGCAGTGATGGAGCACTAAAAAAAAAAAAAAAAGTAATACATACTTTGTTCTACATACCTTTTCCTGCAAGTGGCATTTTCCAAATGCCTTATAACTGTATTTCCCACAGCATTACTTAATCAAGCATGAAATTGCAGATCTAGCGATAAAGAAGATTATGCTTTAAGATCTAGAGCTAATGGATGTAGTCCAATATGTCAGTATCCTTAACAGGCATATCCTCTTAGATGAATAGTCTTGTGAGGAAATGGAAGAAATTGACATGAATCAAAGTTTATGGAATATATGTATAGAAGTCAATGACAGCGTGAAAGGGAGGAAGGGTTTAGTAATCAAATCCTGGAGAGAATCAGGACAAGAAGATTTCTGGAAAGAAACCACAGCTCTTACTGTGTAGCATAGTCTTTATAAAAGTGATGTAGGAGAATTAGTTAAACTGAATGGATGCTGGGATGTTCTGACAACTCTGCTAAGGCTTCCTGAGTCCTCAATGACAGGTCCTGCTGTGGACTTTTCTCTGTCCTCCCCACCTCAGTTGATTTTTAAGGAATCAGCCAGCAGGATTAGACCTTAACATTGTATTTGCTGACTATAGCTTCACTTAACTTCCCTTCTCAGCAGCCTGGGAAACTATTTTCTCCCTGCAGCTCCTCCCTATATTATATATTCTACATACTTATTACCAAGTTTTACATTCTAAAAAATCTTTGCTTCTCATGTTATAAATAAGTAAGAACTGGAGTGAAACTGATTAACTAAAAAAAGGGACCTGTATTTTTTAGCAAGTGTAATTTTGATTGGCTCAACCGACCTCGTGTGTTAGTGGTGAGTCTGGCCCTAAGACTCTTTCCCTTTTGACAATCTACTTTTCTGCACTTTGTTGATTGATTAGGTATGTTTGGTGCTTAAACTCCACAAGATAGGAAAAAAATAGTAAAAACGTTGCCAAGGTGCTGGGTTAGGTTAACAGCCCCTAGAAGTGGTGCAGAAAATAGTGCAGGGACTTTTGAGCTTCTCCTAGAGAGACACTCAATTCTGTTGAAGGAGTTTATGTATTCATTTTCATTCTTAAAGTGCACAAACACATTTTGCCAATTTATCTGTGTAAACTAAATGCCCTGGGGATAAATAATCTCTAAATCAAGAGGGCTTTGACTTGATTTTAACCTAAATTAATGGCTTTGTTCTGTGACTGCAAATTAACTTATTTGCGTAAGAAAAGATTAAAAATTTCAGCCTAAAATGAACTGTAAAAAAAAAGGGGGGGAAGTACCTCATCTTTAACCACTTCCTTGTGTCAGCTCATGCCATTGTATTATGTCCATCACCCTGAAAGCTGGCAAGAGAAACAGTTTTCTCCTGACATCAATTAACCACAAAAATAAGGCAGGTCTGCAAGCACAGTTTTCAAGAGAGTTCACTGAGTAAGACCGTACAAATAGAAACTCTCCTGAGCATTTCTCTGTGGAGGGCAAGGAAATCTACTTTCAGCTCACCTAAGTCACTGCATCTGAAATTCTCTTCCCACCCAGTCTCAACACATTCTCCTGAAACTCTTCCCAGAAAATGCCAGCCAGCTACGATGACAGATAAAGACATATATTACATAAAGAGACATGAAGAAGCAAATTGGCTAAATATTTGTTTTGTTCTTTTTAGCTGATTGTTTTGTTCTTTTTAGATGATTGAAACCATAGCTCATAAAAGTTTGCACTAATATACACGGCTATAGTAAAAACAATTAATTGTAATGATAACTTCTCCAAACTACGGAATTGCTCTGTTATCATTCACATATATTTCTCTTTCCTAAGCCATCCTTGATTACTGATTTTATAGTATTCTTTACTGACTTTGCTCTGAAAACGATGATCTCTGGAAGATAACAGAGGAAATAGCTGGGGGAAGAAACCTCTTAAATTTCTACTGAAAATATGACAGAAAATGCATCTTAGAGTCCTTTAAGCTTTAACATTGTGGTGAAACATGATTTGGTGAATCAAAGTAACCTGAGAGAAAGGAATGCTTTTTCTCTCCTGGAGGGTTTGGCCTCCTATTAATATTCAGAAATGTTTGAATGTACATCCTAGTGACAATCTACCTATACCAACCTGACCTTGGTGTCCTAACAGCATGTAATTCTGACCTGACCTATTGCACCCTTTTAGTCAACTTTTGCACTTATTCTCAAGAAATATTTTCAGCATTCAGTTCTGAGGAGAACAATCATTAACAAATCAACCACCACACCATGAAATTCAATCAATATTAAATTGCCCTTCTAACATATATGTGAATGCAATTCATCTTTTTCATATGTGGTCAAGCCAGGCAATTAGTTTAACAAAGACATTACAGGAAACCAGTAAAGAGCATGATATCAGCTGGATCTATGCACTTCAGGGTCTGGCCCCAGCATGATAAATCACTCCATTGACTTTAACAGTGCGACATCAGAGATGAACTTGGTACATGACCAAGAAAAGAAAAGAGAAGAGCAGAAAGGAGAGGGAGAGGAGCTTAAAAGTCATTAGAATAATTCGGGACATTATACAGGAACATTTCCTCTGGAAAATAAAAAAGATCCCAGTATTTTGAAGTGTGACTCCATGAGCATCTAGACGCATTGTATATGACAATTTATAGGATGTATACAGAACACTTTCAAAAGCAAATATGAAACTGATGACCAAGTTTAAAATGGGAAAAAGAGCAGAATGAAACAGCAGACAATCTGTTTACCAGAATTGCTTGCAATTACCTTCACGCCATGTTCCACTCCAGTTCCTAATTTATTAAAAGCATTTCCTGCAATAAACAATCTTCACAAAAAACTTAAGCAAATCTTTGTTTCACAAAAATTTATTTTTTCATAGAAGTCTGAATTGCCTTACTGGTTAGAAATTGTTTTCTTTTTCTTTTTCCTTCTCTCTCTTTTTTTTTTTTTTTTTAATCCAGAGATGCTATTTATAAAACCAAAGAATCTGGGCACTTCTTGCACTTTTATTGAATTTATTTATACCAGAAGGTGCCTCAACAGATAAAATTCCTATGCCCTGCGTGCAGAACAGCAAAGGCAACTACCCCTGGCAAGTCTTCACTCTTTTCTGTGTACAATAACAAGGTTTAAAATTCTTGAACTAAAAGGAATACAGCAAAAAATGTTGAGAGGTTACATCTTCATCAGATTCTCCCATTTTTCATATGGATGTAGAATAGCAATGAAGTTCCTTATTTCTAAGTCAATAACAAACTGCAGTGTATGTTCTATTTAGGACCAACGCATGACATTTTACTCATAGGCAAAACCCCTAGCAGGTGCAAACATTTCTGGAGTTATACCACAGAAAATCTGTTTCACTTTTACCCATGAAATATGGTAAAAAATATGCGTTGATGCACATTAATATGTATGCCTTTGACTACATGAAAACATTCATTTTCTGACATAAATGAATTTTTGAATAGAGATTTGCTTGGATCTCAAACTGATATTAAAAAAAAAAAAAAGAGAGTTGGAAAAGAAAAAAAAAAAAAGGTTTGTAAAATAGAAACTGATTTTGAAATATTTTTAATATAAATAAAAGACTAGAATTATAAAGCCAGAGAAGGATGCAATAGCCTCACACACACTGCAATGTGGAAGTCAAGCACTAATGTGGAAAGCAAAGCAACAAAATCCTCCTACCTGCTATGAAATAAAATAACTTATATTGTAATTGTTTTCCAGCCTCCAAGAAGAGTAACCTTTAGTGATCAGTTAGAGTACTTTTCATTAACTCATTTCAGTTTCTCCTGTTGATGTGTTATATACTCAGTGGAACAGAGACTGAAAAAATAACGCAGTAGTCAGTAAGAAGGACACTTTTATAAGGCCTGCAAAACTAGTTTGCTATTATTCTCATAATGCCTCTTTTATGTATCCTTGATAAACTGCCTTGCCCTGAGATACTTAGAATTTTTTTTTCCAGAGTTCTTCATGTACCACTTAAGGCAGTCAGTAATGAATTGTGGCACCTTGGATACAACCCTGCTGAAGCAGGCAAAAGGGGATTTGAACTGACTCCCACATCCCAGGAGAGTGTATACCTGTCATGCTGTGACATGTCTGCCTCTGTTTTAGTCACTTAAGCACCTCACAGCTTCATTTAGTCCAGTGGTTGCTCAAAATTGCACAGATAATTGTTTGTCTAAAATGGTATTTTAACGAATTAAAACATCCACCAGAATATTTCCTGTGCTTTATTTTTAATAAAATAATTGAACAGGAAGTGAAAGACTGTACAAGTCATCAAGCTAGAGGTCTGTGGTATTTTCAAATCCAAGATACAAAGACAATTTCCAGGGTCATACTTTTAGTATAATATTCTGGATTAACAGATTTCCCTGGTTAAATGTTCAGATGAAAACAAAAAGTGTAATAGACAAGACAATAACAGCCCCTTTCTGTTACTGTGTATATCACAAACATCAACAAAATGCAACTTGCATCAATCTGTAAGTCAAGATCGTGTTTGTCTTATACATCCTCTTTCACTCCTGTTAACAAATATTTGTCCAATTCTTTTTGCTATGTACATATTATCCTGGATAGGCTCACCTGCATTCACTATTATTTACTGGCATCAACAATTTCAGGTTTTCATCTGAAACAAGGGTCCTAATAACACTATTCCAAATTTTTAAAATTTCTAATGTGGGAAAACAAAAGGTGAGCAAAGTAGGGCAGAGCCCCTAGCACAGAAAAAGCTTCTCAATCTGAGCCCAGTATTCAACCCATAGGACACAGACTTGTCTCATTAAAAAGCTGAAATTACTTGGAATTGTTTCAATTCTTTTGTTGCCAGGAGGTGACACAGCTGGTATCAGAGCCAATATGCTGTGCACACAACTATTGTCTTCCCAGGTCACAGAAAAATGGCCTGCCATTAAACTGGTATTAATCTCTACTTGGGCTGAGGCAGGGAGCAGACAGAGCCTCACTACCCTGGAAGAATTACAACCACACAGGGTGCATTAACACTGAGATACAGAGACTGACAATTACCAAAGACACTAACAGCCTGAGCTACAGCCTTCCCCTCTCTCCCATAAATACTCAGGTATGGATGGTTTACTGTCCTCTTGACCAGGCTTTCACTGAGGCACTCAACCCCTTCCACACAGCAGTGGAAAAACAGGCAAGACGAAGAGAACTACTTCGACTGTACTCAGTAACAAAATGGAGCTCGCTGCTTGTGCATTTTAAAGATTAAGATCAAATTAAGCTTTAAGAATAAGGGAAAGACAACTGTTGAAATTCAGTGTGTGCTGTTTCTCTAAGCTAAGTGTGATGAAGTACAGCCTCTGTACCACACATCTACTGCGTACAGTACCTGGAGGTTATAAAGTTACAGACAAGAACAATGAAGTTTGAATGTGAAATGTGCAAGGTGGAAAGGAATCTTCAAAAGCACACTACAAAGATTAATCTAGTATTCATTGCTGGAGGGTTGGATTCAAAGAACAAATGGAAGAAAAGTTTTATAATCCATTGACTATAGAAAAATTCAGTAATGAAAGACAGAAAGAAAGGAAGGGAATGGGACAACAATGAGTAATACAGAGTAACAGAAAAAGAAAATGAATAAAGAGCTGTCATCAAGGGGACAAGACCAGAAACTTTTGCAAAGTGAAAGCACTTGCAAAGAAATAATTTCCCAAACCACACCAGAGCACCTGCAAAAGGAAAAACTGACCTCAGAGTGCAGAGAAACAATGCCATTTATAGTTGTGGAGAATCAAAAAGCATACCACAAGTTTTTCCAGTACTTTACAACTACTTTCGTGACCTGCAAGTTCAGCAATCCTTGTGCAATCACCACATAAGAAACAGGGAAGCCTGTTATTTCACAGAATCATAGAATATTATGAGTTGGAACGGACCCAAAAAGATCATCGACTCCAACACCTGGGTCCCCAAAGGACCACCCAAAAAATCAGACTATGTGTTGGAGAGAATTGTCCAAACACTTCTTGAACTCCAGCAGGCCTGGTGCCATGACCACCACCCTGGGGAGCCTGTCCCAGTGCCCAACAACCCTCTTGGTGAAGAACCTTTCCCTAACACCCAGCCTGACCCTCCCCTCTCCCAGCTCCATGTTGTTCCCTCAGGTCCTGTCGCTGTCCCCAGGGAGAAGAGCTCAGCACCTGCCCCTCCGCTCCCCTTGTGAGGGAGCTTCAGGCCACCATGAGGCCTCTCCTCAGTCTCCTCTGCTCTTGGCTGAAGAAAACAAGTGACCTCAGCCACTTCTCATATGTTTGGGTTGCCCCTTCCCAGGTGCAGAATCCAACACCTGCTCTAATGAAACTTCACATGGCTGGTGATTGCCCAGACCTCTAATTTGTCAAAAGCTCACTGCAAGGCCTCTCTACCCTCAATGGAGTCAAGCGCTCCTCCCAGTCTAGTGTTATCCACACACTTAGTATACCTTCAAGTCCTGCATCTAAATCATTTAGGAAAACATGGAAGACAACTGGCCCTTATATGGACACCTCTGGAACCCCACGAGTGACTGGCTGCCTGCCTACCTGCCTGATGTAACCCCATTTACTATAACCCTCTGAGCCCAACCCATCAGCCAATGGTTCACTCATCATATTATATATTTCTCTGGCTGTATGCTGGATATTTTGTCTAGAAGGAGATTTTTACTACATACACAAAAGAGGGAAGTTATCTGTAAAATTGCCTTACTACTGGAATTTGGTGTAAGAACCCCAGGAATGAGATGGAATTCTTCCCAACTGCATCCTGCCATACTTAGCCATTTAATGACTTAGACTTCAAAACAGATCACTGGTCAGCAGTTCTTACTGATTTATTCATCTGCAAGTGGATCTTTGACACCTGCTTCCAGGATTGATGTGATAGTTGATAGCTCCAAGGTGGGGAGCAAAGTGTCCCTGTGCTCTCACTCCTGCCAGGAAGGCAGGCAGAGGACAGACACACCATATATTTAGGGAGTGGCACAGAGGAAAGACCAGATGATGGCAGAGTTCAAGCTCCATCACTATGGTGAACTGTGCAGTTTTTCTACTGCCAAGTCAGAGCAAGCCCTGAGGCATGTCATTTCTGACTGACAGCATTGGTTTTGAAAACCGAGACAGAAAAAAACAACACATCTCTGCTCAGAAATGCTATCACACTTGGAAAAACTCTGGGAAGACTAAAGGACAGCATGGGCTGATGGCATTGCAGTTTCTACGGGTTCACATGCTTTTGGAAACTCTTGCTATGTCCCTGAGTAGCAATGTTCTCTCCTCCCTCGTGTACCATGAAGTTCAACCACACCAGGGCTCGGCACAGGCCTCCATAAAGTGCTTGTTACACCAACCCATCACAACAGGAAGATGTTTCCAGTACCACAGACTTCGTTAAAATGACAACCCCCTCTGAGGATAAATTTGGTGGATGTCGTTACTACTGCCAGGGGATCGAAGCACAGGGCCTCAGCTCCCAGGAGCCGAGACTCTCCCAGCCCCTGTCCCCACTTTTGCTGTGGGCTCCTGCACCCCAACCCTTGGCCTCCATGGACAGGAACACCACCCCCATTTCTGGCAGCACTCACAGGCTCTGCTGTGAGCTCTTTTCTGAGTAACAGCAGACACTGCCTGTAGAATCCTCATGGATTTTGTTTTTCTTTAATGAAAGGCAAGGATAGCCCTGCTAGTGGTGCCATCAGGGCGGCCTCTTGAAGGGCTTGGGAGGGTCTGGGCTGCTGCTGGCACTCCTCTTCAGGGGATGCCGGGGTCCCCAGGTTAATGGTCCCTACCCAGGCCAGGAGCAGAGATCCAGTGGCTGCAGCCCTGGCCAGTGTCATCCTCTGCTTCCTGTTCGAGCTCTGCATGGGGCTCCTCCTGCTAGCTGGAGACATAAGCGGTGGTGGGGTGGCCAGGACCCCCATGGAGGGCAGCACTGGATGTGCTGGGGAGCTCCTCATCATCAGAGTCTACAGGGCTGGAGGTGGGAGTTCCTCATAGGGAGGTGGCAGGGCAAGGGGTGGCCGCAGGGCTATCCTCCTGCTCCCTGTTGATGTGGGCCTCCTGGAGGCCCAGCAGCCTCCAGGCCTCCTCACTGCACAGGAGCACAACGGTGTTGACCAGTCTGTCCACAAAAGCTTCTATCCTGTCCCCCAGGTATCTCAGCAGCTGCTGCTGCATTAGGACATTCCTGTCTGGCCGGGCATGGTGCAGGGTCTGCAGGATCGTGCTCTCTGCTACCATCGCTGGCCAGCAGTGCAACCTGTAGATGATGGACAGCTCCCAACGCATCCAGGGCAGCACGGGGTCAAGGATGCTGAGGTGCTGCCTGGAAAGTGCTGCCCAGATCTCAGGCAGGAGACAGGGCAGTGTGGTTGTGCTCCCCTGCCCCTCATCCCCTGGCCCTGCTCTTCCCTGCAGGGAGGATGTTGCAGACCCACTGAGATTGAGAGTGATGCCTGCCTGGAAGCCAGCAGCTGCTGGCAGTCTCAGAGGGCAGCCTTGATGGTGCTCACAGCTTCCCTGCAGTGGGCACCCTGCCTTCAGCTTTGCCCACTGCAGGATGCACGCCAGGCAGAATTGGTGTTCGCAGGGCATTGTATATGTGATGTCCGTTCGTACCTCACAGCAGATGGGGCACTGCAATACCACCTCCATGGTCATGGTCTTGTTGCTGGAGCAGGCTGGGGATAGCAGAACACAATAAGCTGCTCCCTCTTGCCACTGCAACAGGTGCTGTGTGCTGCAAGAAGCAGAGAGGCCAGGGTCTGTGGCTGTGCCAGGGCAGGGAGTGGCAGTGCCCCAGCTGCTTAGCAAGAAACCCCCCAGCCCCAGCTCTGTGGCTGGGCCATCATGTGCCCCTCACCTGCTGCCCTTGCACACATGTCCTCACACAGCTCATCTGCACTGCTGCAAGTGTGTCCCACAGGGCCCCAGCTGCGTGAGCCAGGCAGGGCTGGGGAAACATCAACACTGGCTGCTGGGACCGGCACTGAGAGCAGCTGCTGGTGGCCCCACAGCACGGCCAGACCAAATCCTTGCTCGATGCTCCAAGCCTCGCACACACCCTCAGCAGGAGTCCAGGCATGAACCAGGCTGGGACGGGCTCTGCTGACGCCCGAATATGAGCAGTGAGGGCCATGACCACAGCCATCACTCAGTGACCTCACGGCCTGTTGCTCAGTGACAGGGTCACCCTAGGGAAGCTTGTCCAGCCCCACAGCACTCCCGCCCCCCAACAGCACTCGAGCCAGAACCAGCATTGTGCCTCTGCACGCCCACTGGGGCTACTGCAGTACCACTGCCCACACCCTCCCCTTCCAGTGTCAGGGATTTCAGCAGCCACCCTGGCCTAAGCCTTGTCTTCCCAGAGCCCTGCCATCTCTCTCCGACCACAGCACCTGTCACTGGCATAGCTTAGTGGAAAGGGTATTTAACTCTAAAAGATTTCACTAATCTGAATGATCCCACAGCAACTATTTCCAGAAGGTGATATATCCCTCAGATTTATAAAGGACTATATATATATTTTTTATCCTTCCCCCGCCCCCCTAAATATGTCAAATATGTCATGAAAATAAAAGAATTTCAGATTTGGTGAAGCTTTCTGTTTACGTTGATAAGTTAAATGGACAGTCAGAGATAGAAGAGCTTTGGTATGATCATCAAAAAGACACAGTTTTCAACACCTCCCTTTTACTCAGCATTACCCTGGGGAAGACACTTGCCCCAGTGTGAGAGAATCATCTTTGAAAGGACTATTTTTTGAGCAGTGCATATTGCACCCTGCTTGGAACTGTACCAACTAACACATACATGCTCTTAAAGTGAGTTGCAGAGCTTTGAGAGTGTGTGCCTAGTTCTGTCACCCACAGCTAACCCTTCAAAAGGACTTTGAAGCTGTTATTCCTATCTCCTATATAGGCATCCAACTGGAATTTAATAAGTAAATTTAGAGATCTGTACAATAGTAGGGGTCAGAAGGGACTTCTGGAGGTCCAAATGCTCGCATGAAGAAGGGCCAAATTAGACACTGTTGCTCAGAGCTTTATCTTAACACCTTAAGAAAAAAACATTTGCTGTGATTTGGAATGCAGTTCTTCTGGTAGGGTTTAAACAAAACCTCAGGAATAGATTTAAATAAAAGACAGAAAATTACATCCCTGCCAATACTAAGACAGATTAACAGTTCACATAATAGCACATAGTACCTGATATGAAGTTTCACTTTATGCCAAGATTCTGTAAAACATTTGATAGTAACAATCCCAGTTAATAGTCTGGATAAGGTAACAGTTCACAAAACAGGCCATAACATGGTACTGAATGACTTCCTCCAACTGGATAAGGTATTAAAATAGGTCTCAAAGGGGCCAAGAAATGAAAACTTTGTTGTTTTATTCTCTGTAGGTAAATTCCATGTAGTGTTGCAGGAGAAAGTGACCTGCTGAATCCTAATACAGCAGCAGACAGATTTTGTAAGGATTTGGAATTGCTGTGCAAATGGCCTGACATATGGTGAATAAAATTCAGTGTTGACAAATGGACAGTAATACAAAGCAGGTGAAAAAAAAAAAAAAAAAAAAAAAAAAAAAAAAAAAAACACGAGATTCATCCTTGAGGCCATCCTGAAGGGTGAGGAAATAACAGTGGAATTCTTGTTAGCAAAAAAAACAACCTGAATGACTAAGCTGATATGAGGTGTTTAGTAGCTCACAGATGTTTGGAACAACAGCACTCATAATAAAGTACACATAATAAAGAAAGCTCTCATGTTCTTGGAATATTTTGTTTTATCCTAATCACTCCATTCTGGATCTTATTTTCCCATCACTGAAATTTAGATTTATGGAAATGTTTAAAAACTGATAGCAAGTTCCCAATGCTACTTAGGAGGAGTAGCTGGCTTTGCTACTATAATCAGAAGGGGTAGATCTCCTGTGTCCCACAGGAAAACAGCAGTCTGCAGACATATTTCTCCCTCCAAGTGCTAAGGTCCATGGGCTAGGTTCCATATTAGATGTTATTGAAGGGGGAAAGGGAGGGGTGTTTCTCCTATGATTTTTATAGCCAGAGATTTTTTCATGAAACTGTGGGAAAGGAATTCACAGGTGTCTTTGCACTGTTTCTCACGTCCCTGAATTAGAGATAATCAGGAAACAAGCAGTAGAAACAAAAACTTGAGTAAGGTCGAGATAAAGTAACTTGGCTACAATGTTAAAGATGAGCTTTGGGCAGTGGCCAATTGCTGTCTGGCTCTAGGCGTGTGTCTGAGGGTCTCTAACCAATTGTATGACAGATTCGGGTGCGTGGACTGTGCATGGGACTACGGGGAAAGTATATGTAGTGGTGAAAAATGGCAATAAATGTCTCCTGGTCAAGAGCTATCAGCAGTCTGTGTCTTTCATCCCTTCATAAAACCATACAAGTAAATAGAGATAGTTAATTGAATAGAATAGTTAATGCCTATCTTATAATTCAAATTATTATAACATCTCAAATTCTGGAAGATGTACAGGTAAAATACCAGAAGGAATCCTGTCCTGGTTTTGCCTGAAGTGCCGTTAATTTTCTTCAGAAGTTCTCTTCTGCTTATCCTCATGGTAACTTTATGATTTATAATATATTAATACACCCTGATGATAATGTAATATGAAAAAAAATGTTAGGATATGTTTAAGGCAAAATAAATGTTCTGCTGAGATCAGGAAAATTAGTTCTCCAGTTCTGAGTCAACTGCCAAACTCTCAAGTAAGAGTCTGTGCAATGCTCTAATTTGGTAACAATTTTCACGTGGGAAACTGAAATAGTTATTTTGTGTCTGGAAGTCTTAGCCCAATCATAGTATGTTGCTCTGGCCTGGAAGCTCCAGTTTTCTGTTCCTAAAATAGCCTGGTTGCCTAGGATATACCAAATTCTCTGTAAACTATGAGAAAATCCTTAACTTTGATCCTGGGATTATACCTCTAACCCTCAGAAATGTATTTGCACATTATTTCTGTAAGCCCTACTAAACAAAGCATTTAAGTATATGCTTCTGAAGCAAGGCAATAAACATATATGTGTTGTACTTGAACTCATATTTAGCTCTGTTGAACATGAATCAAGAATCCAATGTTGAAGTAGGGATTTAGGATTTAATGTACAAGTCTTTGGCTGGCTCTCAGCAGTGGGACACATTTCCCAGTCACAGAATGGATGACCTTCCTCCCCTACGGTCAATGGCCTACTTTCTAAAACTAGTGGAAATAATGTCAAAGCCCCTGATAGATCTCAGACAACTGATCTTTACTATAATACTGTAAGGATGCATCTTTCATGAAGTGCTGCTAGTGATTCCGAGAATAACTGCTCAAATTTTATTTAAAAGGAAACAAAATTTTTGTATACAACTAGAAATATGAGTTCAGTTCACCTATTGGCAAGTTTAATTTATGCCAGGCAGGTGTATTAGTCACTTTGCTTCCTGGTTGTTTGAAAGAACTCTGACATGTGCATTGCAGCTGCTGACTGTTGGAGTGGGGAGTATATATTTATATGTGTTATTGATGGGAATTGGCAGTAAGCATTGAACTCAAAATGTCTGTGAGTAAGCTGACAGCCCTTTCTTATGGAAATATAATAGTGCTCCATCGCAATAATAGACCAAATAGGGTGCCAGGCAAGTAACTAACTACGTAAGTGTATCTTGCATGGTGCAGCAAAAAGGTTTCAGGTATGGAAATTGTTATAGAAAGTTTCTGTCTTATTTTTTGCTGAAATGTGAGTGTATAGCACTTCAGTTTTTCACCAGAGAGCATCATTTTGTCATTCTGCACAGTATTACTGGATATTCCACACAACTGTAAGGACAGGAACCAGAACTGCCATGTTATTCTCTTCTTTGCACCAGTTCATAATCTTCTTTTTTCCACACGTTACAATTATTTTTGTCAGGCATTGAAATGGAAGTGATTTCTTAGCCCCCTAAGACAACTAAGGCATTTAAGGGAAACATTTGATATACTTTTCAAGTCAGAAACTTTTACATACACTTCACTGTTCATTGAGCATCCTTGAAGGATCTGTTAAAGTCTATAGAAATATGACAAAGTAGCTCCTCAGCAATAAAGACAGTGCCAGAGACCAGCTTTGACCCTGTGATACTGACCTGGTACCACAGGGTTCTCACAGCAGTGGTATCAAGACTTGATTTTCTACAGAGTTGAGGCCTGATACCTCATAGACGCTTCTGCCAAGTCTGTGTATGGGGTTTGTGTGGCAAGGGTTTGGTAGCAAAAGGCTGCAGGGGTGGCCTCTGTGAACAGAGCCCAGCTGCTGCCCCATGTGAGAGAGGAGCCAACACCAGATGGCTCCAAAATGGACAAATACTGATTGTACTTGTAGGAGAGTGTGTTTAAGAAAAGGAAAAGCTGCTGCAAAAGAGCAGCTGGGAGAGAGGACATGTGAGAGAAGTAGTCCTGCAGCCCCTAAGGTCAGTGCAACAGGAAGGCAGGAGGTGCTCCAGGCATGCCGCACAAGTTCCCCTGCAGCCTGTGGAGAGGCCCCTGGTGGAGCAGGCTGTCCCTCTGCAGCCCATGGGTCCCACATGGAGCAGATCTCAATGCTGCAGCCCATGGAGGAGCCCCTGGTGGAGCAGGGGGATGTGGCCTGGAGGAGGCTGTGGCCCATGGAGAGCCCCCACAGGAGCAGGCCCCAGGCCAGAGCTGCAGCCCTTGGAGAGGAGCCCATGCAGGAGGAGGGGGTCTGGGGGGAGCTGCCACCTGTGGGGGACCCGTGCTGGAGCAATTTGCTCCTGAGGGATGGACCCTGTGGTACAAAGCCATGTGGGAGCAGTTCTTGAAGAGCTGCTGCCTATGGGCAGCCCCCTCAGGCTCAGTTCAGGAAGGACAGCATCCCGTGGGAGGGACCCCACATGGAGCAGGGGCAGAGATTGACCGTGAAGGAGTGGCAGAGATGAACTGTCAGGGACTGACCACAGCCCCCATTCCCCCTTCCCCTGTGTTGTTCAGGGGGAGGATGTAGGAGAGGGTGAAGGGGGGGAAGGTGTTTCTAGCTTGTGTTAAGTTTCTCCCTGTTCTAGTCTGCTAGTGGTAGGCAATGAGTTACATTAAACTTCCTATGCTGAGTCTGTTCTGCCTGTGATGGTAACTGTAGAGTGAACTCCCCTGTTCTTATCTCAACACATGAGTTTTTTTTTGTCATATTTTCTCCCTATATTTTGAGCAGAGGGTGTAAGAGAATGGGATATTAGTGCTTACCTGCCCATCAGTGTAAAACCACTACATAATATTTAAGAGAACTAAGCAAAGCAAGACTACTTTGCACGGCATGACTTTCAAACATTTTTTGCAGGAAGTTTTTCCTTCTCTTTGACTTTGAAATTTTAAGTTGAAGTTTAAGGTTGGTTGAACAAGTCATTGAGATTTAAGCAAAGATCAAAAGGTGAAGATTTTCTGTGCCAGTCACCTCTCTAATTTTCCAGACATTTCAAGCTATTCCAGTGACAAAAAGCCAAAAAGTAACCCCAGCTCAAGCAGCTCTATCAGGACTCCTTAGAAAGAAGCTGAGTATGTGAGGGTTCAAAGCCTGCAGAATTCATTTGAAGGTTCACCCTCATAGAAAACTAATTGGATATCTTTGCTACACTGTTACAGGAACAGAAATCAAAATGCTTTCAATTTATTATTTTTTACTCTGCGCCAAACAAATTGGTTTACAAATTTAACTGTCCAACCCTTCCACATTTTCTTAACTATATTTGTTTGTAATAAGGTATTTAGAGTTCCCTGCTAGAGACAGACTGTGACTTAACCTCTTAGAGAATTTAACATTGTATTATGCTTTCTCTTAAGTGTCTTTTGATTTACTCTTGTGTAGGTGTTTAAGTAGAAACTTACCGGTCTCTTTGAATGTGGGATTCAGGAGAATGGAAGTTCTTAACAGAACACAAGATTCTATTTGACACTAGCTAGTATACTAGAGGAGATGTGTTAATAAACAAATCAAAACATCTCAAAAAATTCCTCGCATCATGAGACAGGTAATACAGGTACAATGAAGAGACAGAATACAGTCAATTTAAAAGGAGACTTCAAATTAAGAATCTGTTGAAATTATCTGCAATATGAAACTGAACAGGAATTATTTCTATTAGAAAAGACTGCTGGAAAAAAATGTCCTACCAGGTCTGCAAAGTTTCTATCCAGAATCTTCATATTAAGACTAAGGGAAATCTTACTATTTTCCCACAGAACTGAGAAGCAACCAAAGGCACAATCCTACATGCAAATAAATATGTGATCATTAAAGTATTTCAATTAAAAAGTAAAATAATTTTTTCTACAATGAAAATAAAATCAGATCTGGAAAAAAATCTGCTTTCTCATACCCTAGATGATAGAGAAGTCAAAGGTCATTTAAAATAGATCAGATATGAGGTTTTCCTCTTATCAAAAAAAATGTCCCACCAGAACAGGATGCAGTCAGTTTACAGTTCTTCTTCCCTCAGAATTGGACAACCCACCTGAATTGGGAAAAGGTGGACTGGCATTGTGTTAGTCTGTGGTTGTGAGACAGTGTTACCAGTAATCTCCACTTTGATTTGTTCGGAGGCTGAGAAGAAAACCATTCCAAAGGAAACTTTACCAAATAGTCTTTTGAATTGTAGTGTCCTGCAATAAGTAGACATCAGACTGCACTACTGTAGTAGAAATCAAAACAGAACTTCTGAAGACCTAATGTAAACCCCCAATCTGTCTCTCTCACTGCTTTACGGAGACTTTGTGGAGGAGCAGTTGGTTATCACGGCATCCCTCCCCAGTCATTTTTATAAAATGTCTGTCATTCAGCTCATGGGACACTTCCACAGAGAATGTTTGTCCTGGGTTGCCTATAGAGAATGGTCCTTAGAGCAGAAGTGTGTCATATGACTGAAGTCATGTGGGAACTGAAAACTGAGCTTTCATTTCACTTCCTTAAAGCAGCAATAGTCTTGTAAGAAACTAATTAATTTATAACAAATAGTGAGTGAAAAAAAAAAATGATGCAACTAATGGGCCTTTGGACTTACCAGTTCTTCATATTTTATGATTCTATGATGAATTTCCATTCACCAATAATTTCATTGCCATCTTAGCATATGCAGGTTCCCTAGCATACAGTAACAGCTTTTAAAACTGTGTTTTACTCTCTAAAATGCCTAAGCAGTTGATAAGTGCCAGCAAAATCAAGAGAGAAACATTTGTTGAAAATGAGGATAAGGGTATTTTTACATTGAATAAGAGATCATGGGCTTATGCCTAACGCTACCCTGTTGTCATTGTTAAACCCGAATCCTGGACATGATTATCCATTGTATCTCAAGACTAAATCCCACCCACAAATTTACAGCCAGAGAAATATTATCTCAGGCCTGAACATATAAGAAGCTAAATTAGTTCAAGGTTACACAATTTACGCCAGCGTAGCTTCAAATTGCTCCTGAAAACGGTTGTCTTGCATCTCTCCTTCCTCCTTTTTCCTGCAACAATATTCACAAAGCAGATCTTGCTGATCTGCTAGAGCCAGGTTAATCATACCTCATCCAGATATAAAGAGTGTTTGGATGGTCTCTTGGGTAAGCTCAGTACTGCAGAAGATTGAAATAGATCTATCTTAAAGCTGTAGATGACCTCAGCCATCACCACAGCTTTTTTAATTTTAGAAAAGTAAAAGTGAATCCAAGTCTTCCAGGTACACAACGCTGAGAAGGACCTGATATCTAGTTCCTTAGATGCCTTATCAAGCCAGCTATTGGTTTGTATTAGGGAAATGATAACACAAACATTGATATACTTCCTTCAGCTTTCATTTTCCAAAACTCAGTTTCCTCATCAAAATGAAAATGAAATGTGTACCTTAAACTCCAGCTCAAATACACAAGTCAGAGCTGTAAGAAATTCAGCAGTCCCAAACAGTAATCACACAGAATCAATTGCAAATGGATATTTGCATCTGTGAGAGAAAATAGATAAATAAATAAATAAATAGATAGATAGATAGATAGATAAATAAATAAATAAATGCATTCCAACAAAAGGCTTTGTTTCACACACTTGGCAAGCTATCTTCATAGAATTCATTGTTTTTTAACTAGCTGTTAAGCATTTCTAAATTGCTTGTACTAACTACTGGGATAACTTTAATTCTCCTTCAAATTTTACATTTGCAGCTTAAGTTTTAATGGATTTATTCATTGAGTTCTGAGATTTGAGTATTCTAAACAAGTTCAACTAAAACTTTTATTTAAAATAGATATGCTGTAAATATTCACTTTGTTTTTTTCAAATTACAGTGTTTATTTCAATGTGTTGTAAAATAGACTTTCTTCCTTGTTCTGCTATATCTGTTTGTCTTTTATGGATAGAGCTGATTAAAATTTAAATCACTTCAGGAGAGGTTTGCATTCTGTCCCTTGAGCCCTTACATTTGATACATTTCACATTTGAATTTACTTCTAGTCTGTTGAGAAATGGGATATGTGCTTCAGAATTGTCTTCTAGTGTTTTTGATTCTCTTTACATTTGTGTTGCCACTATTATTTAGTAACTATTTTTAAAAAGAGGAATTGGATGCTTCCCCACTGTTTATTTTCTCAATTGCAAGACCCATAAAAATCTTTTGTTTATTGCTCTTTGGAAGAGCATCTTTCTGCTTTATGAGTTCCATGCTTCATCATTCCTTTAGTCCAAAAGAAAAGGCTAATTATATTAACACTGAGCTGATATACAGAAATACAGATATTTCTCTTCTCTGTTCCTTACAACTCACCAAACAATCAGTATCTGAGTGCCACTAACAGCCACATGAAAAAAGTCAAGTCAGCACTCTCTAAAGGTCAAAATTTTATCTTTATCTCAAATCTAAGCTGAGACTTTCTGTACTATATACAGGGGTTTCATTTCCAAACACAGGCATTCATTGAGCTAAATATCTCTTGACAAACTGGCAGTGACTGATTCCTACCAAAGCAATCTCTATGTGCATCCTTTCTGCCTGTATGGGCAGCCAGAGAAGCTGTGGAGCATACCCATTCCTCAGGGTGGATACCCACTCCTCTTTTGCTGTAAAGAGGTGTACAAACATCACGGCTGCATTTTCAACTGCTCTGTGCTCAGCAGCTTCTTCCAGTCCCTGAGTGCCACAGCATGTGGGTTATGTGGCATAGTTTGTTAAGTCTGCATAAGGACATCTAAATTGGGTGGCCACTTTTGGAAAATCCTGAGGGCCTTTCTGAGGGCCACGCTGGTATCACATGAAATTGCTCTAACATCCCTGCTGCTAACAGCTTCCATATGTAAAGATAATTTGTCAATTACTCTGTCCTACTGTGGCAGAGACAACTCATGTGGCACTGTTTATAAATTAGTTTGAGTGCAAGGGAAGTTAAGTAGATCACCTCAGATCTTCTTTATATCAGAAGTCATCCACTCACTTCTGGCATGATCCCAGTAGATTATAATTGATAAAATATATTTCAAACAGGCTTCTACATTTCTTCACCTAAACTAACATTTTGGAAATGTACACAGATTAGTAGATCCAAACCACATGAATGCTTTGGTTGTATGCTGCAATGTCTTTCTCCTGCTGACCAGAGAGCACAATATAGAGTTTGAAAGAAATTATCTAATTTACGAATGAAAGCTGGAAGGTGGAAACATCACTTCAGAAAAGTCAGTTACAGTACCTAAGTACCATAAAAGACCTTCTCCTCTGAGTTTAAATCTTTACTGCTAAGATTCTCTGTCACTCCATGCCTTTTAAGATAGTTGACAGTTTCTGTTTTTTTATTGACCAGTTAGAGGCTACCAAAAATATTTACATCATGTGAATATGAAGCAAATTATTTCCTCCCTATTGAACTCTTGATTCATCACTACTCTAAGTATGATCTGAAAAAATGCATCTGATGAAAGTACTGAAGCAAATCCTAATGTCTGAATTTTCTTTATCAATGCACTCTTAAATGTCTAGCTACCTTGCTATGAGATTGCCAAGTAACCTTGGAAGAGAAGTTAATAAAGAAATAGAATATCACTGAAAGCACACTTTTCACTCCAAATAGCTCTTTAGGAGTGATTATTTATCACTAAGTTGCATGAAAATATTAAAAGGTTATGCAGTCAATAGAATGAAGGTCTGATAAAAAGTTGAGGCTGTAGAAACTTTTGATTTTGATTATTCAGCTTACCACTATGATCTCTTTTTACATTTTAGTTCACATTGCCTAGGAAAAAATACACTTCAAACAAAGACATTTACAAATTGCACCATGAGCTTAAATGTTTTCCCAAACATATCTTCCCATATATTATCTGAATTGGAGCATTTCACCACTGGCATCAGCTATTAATTATTTGCTTACCTGTGGCAGCACAACAAATTGAAGCCACCATTTATTAATAGCATACAGCTCTGTTCAAGCCTGACTGAAATTACAGTGCATGCCCCAAAGGCTCTACAGGTTAAATCTTAAAGTTTTTTCCATTGATTTCAGTGATATTTGCTGAGATCCCTGGACTTCTTTTCAGATAAAATAGAGTTTTATCAGCACAGGACAAGGATCCGATTGACCAAAATGACTAGACAGAGTAACAGGAATAAGAATTTAATTTATATGAACATGTGATCCCCACCACCCATTTTAATGCACTAAGCTGCACACTTACCATTATTGCTTTATTGACAGTTGTTATTGAGTGATGAAGCAGCAACAACTTGATCTAGCCAAAACTAAAGTTAGTACTACAAAATACTAAAGATTCTGCAGACACAAGGACTGTACCATGCTCATAATCTATTCAAGTCGTAGTGACACAGATTGAGTAAGTTTCCAGGGAGGAGGAAGAAACTACAAAGATCTTAAAACTGACCCTGACCTGAGAGCATGACACTTAGCAAATTAGCTGACTTATAATGTTTCAGCCTTAGATCAATCTACAGCTCAGCCTACTATATGGTATTCTTGAAAAACTTTGCCATGACCCATTTGATTGTTTACAAGCGCTAAGATTTTGTGAGTTAAAAAGCATTCATATGGAAACAGCGCACATTTCATCCAGACTAAGGGATGAGCATTTAGTTCAATAACTCAGTAGGAAAAAAAAATGGGACAATGAAGAGGAGCACTCAGTGTCTGTCAAATAAAGGCAGAAAGTCTTTTTAATAAGGTGAAAAGCTGAACAAGTCTGAGTTCACATATGCTGAAGCCAAGAAACAAATCTATTTTCACAGAAAAATATTAGAATGGGAGGTCACCAATGCAGATGAAAGAGAGAAAATAGAAAAAAAAAAAAAAGATACAAATGTGATGTTTTTGTATACATACTTTCAAGAAAACATCAAAGAAATGAAAGTCCAAAACCCAGAAGTCCTCAAAAATAAATAAATAAATAAATAAACATGGCTATTCTGAGCAGGTTTAAGATAACAGAATATATACTGGTGGATAAGCCAGGTCAAGGAAACCTTAAGAAGGGTTATCAAATTGAAAGCTTGAATCAAAAGGGAAAAGAAATAAATAAATAAATAAATAAATAAACTGAGGAAAAGACCTATAAGCAGAACTATTTGTTCTAAAATGAACTCCAGGAGCTTCTTCAAAAAAGCCTTGACCTGTACACCCCACAGGTCAGTTAGCCAATACATTGCTAAACTCTGTCTGTCATTACCAAAAACAGTAGAAGAGTCAGCTATGTCACAACAGGATTTTCTCTTCTGGGCACTTGATTTGAGGAAAAAAATATAAAAGAAAAAAAGAAAAAAGAAAAAAAAACTTTCATTTGCTCACAATACACTAGTTCTCATCACAGATGCAACCTGTCACTTCAACAATTCACATTCAGCCCTCAAGGAACTGCAAAAGCCCATTATTTAAATAGTACTGATCACTTCTCTAGGGGAAAGATCATGCTGAGGAACAAAGCTTAATCAAAACAAACACAAAGCAATATGCAGAGGGTATTAGAGCAAAATAACAGAATTTGGAGAGCAGAGCATGGCAGTTAAAGCAACAGTGTTATTTCAAACCATTAGTCTATAAGGGTAGAGATCAGGCACTGAACAGTTTTTTCCTCCCAAAAGTGAAAATGTCTGAGAAGTTGAATAACTTAAAGAGCGAAGACAGAGCAAAGCCAGAAAATTAGAAGTACAAAAGCTGCCACCAGTTGCTGAATCTGATGGTGCAATGCAGGAAAGGATGCCACAGCTTCATGCTTCAGCTCTGTCTGGTGGCAAGGATAAGCATTCATTCCCAATAGGTACACACATAGGAACACACTTGGGTTACAACTACATTCACATATTCTTTGATTATTAATATTCTATGGGAGATCACTGTGTTTGAATATTGATGGCACTTTTATCTTATCAAAGAAGTCAGTGCCTTTTTTAGAAAACCACAGGAGTTGGCCTGGCAGAGGGAAAGAGCAGATGAAAGTATCTCGTTGCATAGGTGCACTTACAAAGTCTGGAGAGGGGTGGATGAGCAGCATAACATTGGTGTCTTCTGAAAAGGACCAGACAAGCTCCAGGGTTTCATGTCTTTGATTCTAGTTTAATAAAACACAGATCCCACAATTGTCACAGTGTAAAAGTAGTTTAGAACAAATTAAATTTTCAGATTCCTTAGAGACATTGCTGAGTAACCCTCGGAGTGTTAGCAATATAGCCAGTTCTGCCTCCATCCTGGAAAAAGATGGAGTTTCTGCTGAAATAACTGGTGATGCAATAGACTTCATATGGAGATAACGGCTTGGTATGCTTCTGCATGAAATTCAACTTCTAACATTGAAGAGCGTGCTATGTCCCTCTCCAAGCTCTAGTTTCAGTTTGCATTACAGAGGGCTGGGATCATACAGCACTTAGTCCTGCTCAGGACCTTCTTCCTCTTCACAACCCAGTAGACCGAAAATATTTTTTTCCATTTAAATCCTAATTTTTAGAGATGATAGTGAGGGACAAAGACACCAGAGGCATGCCAGCATGGTATGATATATTTCCACAGAGCAGCTCAGATCAGTTCCAAAAGACTTCTGACAGCTCATTAATAATAATAATTTAATAATAAATTAATAAGGACACATTGACCACTCCCTCTCTTCTTTCCCATCCAGGCTGTAACTTCAGCCTCCTGCCAGGTGTGCAGGTGACAGTGAGCAAATCTCAGAGAAATTATGATAACACTAATCAGAAAACTATCAATGGCAGACCTACTACAGAAACATTTCTCCCAGTTACTACAGGGAACTGGGATTCAGGTTTCTTCTCCACTCCAGGCTGGTCATGTCCTCTAAGATACACAGGCATCAAAACCACTCTTTGCATTGGGCTTGCCCAATAAATACAGGAAAGACTTCCTTATAATTCTCAACATCTTGGTTAACAAGTGAGTCATTGCAGGGAAATGGCCAGTTAAGGACAGCCTGGCATCCATTTTTTCTAACAGAGCAATCATATTTGGGGAAGAGCAGAACCGTGTATGTCTTATGGAACTTTTAGCTTCCAAGTAAACATGATCATAAAATACAAGAATGATAAAAAATACTGCTGAAGGAAACACAGAAAGTCACCATGTCATAGTATGTATTCATCAATTTGTCCAAAGTTCATTGACTTGTAGAAAATGAAGAAATATTATTCCCTGGTGGGAAGTTAAAGTGGTACGTGTCTATTTATGGTATACACACACACACAAAATCCTGTCAATTTGCACAGTGCAACTTTCATTTCATTCTTCAGTCATCCTCAGTATTTTTGGTTACAGAGAACAGAAATAGACTGCAAACTAATTAACACATTGACTTGTTCCTCCCATTCAAAATGCTACCAACTTTTGGAAACAGTAGAGGACACAAAGGGTCATCCCTTATTTTAGAACTACTGAGTTTATTGAGCATATATTGAGCATATTCTGGGATGTTCTTTGGTTATCTTGGGGTGGTTGTGTTGTGGTTTAACCTGGCCAGTAGCTAAACACCACCCAGCCGTTCGCTCACCCTCCCCCCTCCCTCTGGGATGGGGGAGAGAAATGAGAAAAACTGAAGCCTGTGGGTTGAGATACAGACAGTTTATTAGGGACAGAAAAATAAAATAATAATAATAGTATGTACAAAACAAGTGATGCACAATGCAATTGCTCACCACCCGCTGACCGATGCCCAGCCCAACCCCGAGCAGCCGGCGCC
>JAACYO010020041.1:0-13524 GCA_011074415.1 Stictonetta naevosa
CTTATGGCCCAGATTGTGACCAAGGGCTCAGGGAGCATGCACAGGGATGTTATAAGTTTAGTTAGTTGTTTCTCAATTTCACCATTCATTCGCTCTACCTTTCCAGAACTTTGGGGATGCCACGGGGTGTGGTATTCCCAACTTGTTCCCAGAGCTTTCATAGCCTCTCGAGACACTTTGGAGACAAAATGAGGGCCCCGGTCAGAGTCAATTGTTTCTATAAGTCCGTATCAAGGAATGATGTTTTCAAGTAATATTTTTACCACAGTTTGAGCCGTGGCCCTTGCCGTCGGGAAAGCTTCAACAAAATGTGTAAGATGATCTACAATCACTAATAGATACAATCATTCACAATTTGTTTTGCTATATTATAAATCCCTATACACATATACTTTGTTGCAAATGGATCCACTAATGCTTGGGTTCCCCAGTGGGTGTTTTCATGAAATCTTTGTAATACCCTCAGAGCTGCAGATTTCGGAAGCATTTCCCGCCCATCAGGTAGCACCCATTTGCCCTTATCTGTTTCTTTTATACCCATTTGTATCATTTTGCTCTGTTCTTGTAATGTGAAACTAAACAGGGTGTAGATTGGCCCGTGATGGTAACAATGCGTGTATTTTCTCCCATCCTCCCATCCATAGATTGGACATCGGCACAGGACTGCATCCATGCCGAAGTCCTTCCAACAATCATAGCATGGAAACTCCTTTAAATCATTCCTGCAGTCTGGACAGTCTTCCCTTGTTTTTATGATTCGTGTGTTCATTAGTGCTGCTCTTCTAGCCTCCTGGTCTGCCAAATTGTTCCCTCTGATCTGAGGGGTGAGGCCTCGCTGATGTCCTTTAACGTGTACTACAGCAATTTCTTTAGGTCCTCTGATGGCCTGTAAGACTTGGGTAATCAGTTCTTGGTGTACCAATCCCTTTCCCTGTGAGTTGATTAGCCCTCGCTCTTCCCATATTTTACCAAAGGTGTGTACTACTCCAAAAGCGTATTTTGAATCTGTATATATTGTACCACTTTTGTCCTTTAACAGTCTTAAGGCCCGTAGTACAGCATACAGTTCGCACACCTGAGCAGACCAACTTGGACTCAGGGGTCCGGATTCAATTATTTCAAAAGTTTTCCCATTCACTAATGCGTACCCTGATTTCCGTTTCCCTTCCACTATCCGTGAAGAACCATCTACATGTATCTGTTCCCCTGTAAGTAACTCCACTTCCTCCAAGTCAGGTCGTAACTTTGTTCTTCTATGTTTCGGAGGCAGTCATGCTCTAAGGGTTCGCTCGGCTCTCCATAAAGGAACTGAGCAGGGTTTTGTAAAGAGGTTGTTTCCAATGTTAACTTTGGAGAGGAGATAAAAATTCCTTCATACTTCAACAGTCTAGCATCCGTGATCCATTTTTCCGCTTTTTGTTGCGGCACCCCCCGTATGTGATGGGGGGATATTACTTTAATTTCCCCTCCAAAGGTAATTTTTTGTGCTTCTTCCACCAATAAGGCAGCAGCCTACTACCTGCAGACAGCTAGGCCAACCCCGTCTAACCGGGTCCAATAGTTTGGATAAATAAGCTACAGGCTTTTTACTCCCTGCCCATTCCTGAGCAAGTACCCCGTAAGCAGTGCCTTCTGTACTATTTACAAATAGGAAGAACGGTTTCCTCAAATCTGGAAAGCTTAATACCGGAGGATGCATTAGTTCTTCCTTTAATTTTTCTAATTGCCCTTCATCTTCCCTTGTCCACTTGAGTAATCCATCTCTATTTAGTTTATTGTAGAGGAATTTAACTTTCCCACTGTAATCTTCAATCCACTGTCTACAATAGCCAGTCAACCCTAATAATTGTCGTACCTGTCTCTTAGTTCGTGGGGTCGTTAAAGCCAATATTCCACTGACTCTGTCTGGGTCCAATTTCTTAGTTAGCCGGTGACCCAAGTATTTTACCTCTTGCTCTACAAACTGCAATTTTGGTTTGGAAACCTTTAATCCTTGTAGACTGAGAAAATTTAACAACTGTATACTAGCCTGCCTCACAACATTCTCGTCCTTCCCTGCTAGCAGTAGGTCATCCACATACTGCACTAGCGTCACTCCCGGTACTTTATCATAGTTTTGCAGAATTTGTTCCAGAGCCTGTCCAAATAAATTTGGAGATTCAGTGAATCCTTGAGGGAGAACTGTCCACCGCAGCTGCTGTTTTCTATGTGTATCCGGGTCCTCGCATTCAAAAGCAAAATAGTCTCTGCTACTCTCGTCCAGAGGACATGCCCAAAATGCATCTTTTAAGTCTATCACACTATACCACTGGTCTTCCGGGTTTAACTGGCTTAGTAGAGTATGTGGGTTCGCCACTACGGGGAATCTAGTTATAGTTCTCCTATTAATTTTCCTTAAATCATGCACCAATCTATATTGGCCATCCTTTTTCTTTACCGGTAATATCGGGGTGTTAAAGGGGGACATACAGGGTTCCAGTAACCCTTGTTGTAGCAACCTTTGAATTTCAGGCTTTAATCCTCGTCTGCCCTCTTCAGACAAGGGATATTGTTTAATTCTCATTGGCACACTCGGGTTGTTTAAACCTTAAAGGGTTTGATATTCAATTTTCCCATGCTATCTGGAGTGTACCAAACTTCTGGGTTTATATTCTGTTTGTCCTCTATTCTTAGAGGACACAACTTAATTTGTAGCCTTTTGTCTATCACTTGTAAACTTATACCTAACTCTATTATCAAATCTCTACCTAATAAATTATACTCAGCCTCGGGTACCAAGAGCAAAGGCCCAACACCTATTTTAGGATCTGATTCGATTAAAACTTCTTTTATAACGGGGACCCCAAATGGTTCTCCTTTTGCTCCGATTACTTGTACCCTTTCTGTCGAGGCTTTACACCCTAAAGGTAAGGTTTGGACTGTAGATCTTTCAGCCCCTGTGTCTATGAGGAATTCCATTTCCTCACGTTGGGGACCCACTTTTAACTTTATCAAGGGCTCGTTTTTCCCTCGGGTCCCCAGCAAATAGAGCCCCTGACACCCCTATTCATCTTTGAACATCTTCTCATCCTCCATTCTCTGTCGGCATGCCCTCTTCATGTGACCCTTTTTATTACAATAAAAACAAGTCACATTCGTTTGTCCCTGACCACCTCTCTCTTTCTCCCCTTCAAACTTTCTGTGCATCGTCCTAGGCCTTCCCTTTTGTTCAATTCCTCTCTGACCTTCTCGCACTGCTGCTACCATCATCCGTACTTGTTTTTTTTTTCCTTCTCGTCCTCTCTCCTAACATACACCTTCTGTGCCTCCCTCAGGAGTTCATCTAAACCCTTATCTTGCCAGTCCTCTATTTTCTCTAATTTCTTCCTAATATCCGTGCAGGATTTTGCCACAAACTGAGTTTTAAGTAGGGCCTCTCCCACAGGACTCCCTGGATCTAAGCCACTATATAGCTGCAGACTCTTCCGCAGCCTTTCTAACCATTCCGTCGGGGTCTCATCTCTCTTTTGTTGTTCGTTAAAGGCCTTGTTAATATTCTGCCCTCTCGGAACCGATTCCCTAATTCCCTGAATGATAATGGTTCTTAAATCTTGCATATGACCGCGATGGATCGGGTCCTGGTTATTCCAATTGGGCGACTGCATCGGCCACTTAACATCCGCAGCCAGACCTTGCTGGTGTTGTTGGTCCCAGATTCGCATACCAGCTCGCCTAATCATTCCCCTTTCCTCTGATGTAAAGGAAATTCCCAGGATGGACTGTAATTCCTCCCAGGTATAAATATTAGGACCCAGAAACTGGTCCACCCGCTCTGCCACTCCCAGCGGGTCCTCAAGCAGGTTTCCCATTTCCTTCTTAAAATCTCAGACATCCCCAGAATTAATGGGGACGGCCACATATCCCATGCCTGGTTGTGGTCCTCCCATTGCTATTTCCCTTAGTGGATACAACCCCCCTTCGTTTTCTGGGCTGCTGTCTTCTGGCCTGACTTCTAGTCACTGGAGTCAGAGTCGCTATCAGAGTCTCCCTGGGGTTGCAGGTTAGGAGACCCGGGAGTTGGAGGGGCTGTAGGTGGGGGTGGTGGAAAATAGGGAGGCAGTGGGGATGGGATCTCTAATTCTCAGTTTTTCTTACGCCTCCCGCCCCCTCCTTTTTCTTTTAGAGGATATAAATTGGCTCAAGTTTCCGAGCTGATTCACAAATGTGCATATTCACTTTCTTCTAAACTAAAGGGTTTCTTTGAAATCACATAAATATTTAGGGCCTGACAAACCTATTCTTCACAAGACCCAAATATGGGCCAGTAAAGGTGGTCTCCTCGAATCTGTTTACCACCCCAAACTTCAATATAATAATTTATCATTTTTACTTTATTATTTTCCCCGCCTAAAAGGGGAATCGTCCCAATCTTTAATCATCAGTCCCTTCCCAAGAGACTATCTGGAGGAATAGGGGTAACCGTTACCCCACCCATGGGACCAGAAGGCTTACTCTTCTTCTGTCCCATCTTCTGGAGCACCTTCACACACACACACAACCGCTTCCCCCTTTTCGTGGCCCAGTCCCTCACAGGATGTGGGAACCGCACTACCGAGGGGTCCGCACTCACTTCGTCCTACAGGACGTCTCACAACGCTGTGCTCCGGGATACCCAACCCCAACCGAACGGATCATCGGCCTATACTTACACACTCCTCCTTGAGTCTTCGTTCGGCCTTCATGCACAAAGATTACCTAGGGGTTCCCCGGGTTTATTTGCTTGCTGCTGAATTTAGGGTTCATCTGTGAAGGATTCGAGTGAAAGTAGTCCTAACGAAGGCTGCTGAAATCAGCGGGGCGCCCCCTTCGAAGGGCTTTTCAATCAAATTGCCATCATCCGAGTCACAGCACCAAATTGTTATAAGTTTACTCTCTTAAATAATTTTCCAGAGAGCTTTTAGGTCAATAAGTAAATTTATTGAATTAAGCAAGCACAGCAAGCAAAACAGCGCTGGGCGGCCGGGGAGTCTCTGCTCTACCAACGGCACGCACTTTACCCCCTCCAGAGTCCCCTTTTATAGCTTGGTTCCGGGTATGTTCTGCGGCTGCGCATACTGTTGCTAGGGGGTCGTCTCGGTCCCTCTGGTGGTCGTGAAGATGAAGGCCGTAGTCTTCCTCTGCATTGTGACCCAACTTCTTTTTCCTTGTTTGGTTAACAACTTATCAGGGAGTGGTTACACGAGGGAAAGAAGGGGGGAGGAGGGGGCTCCTCCTCCTTGCCGGACTCTTGTTACATTAAGTACAGTGCCTAGCCAGGTGCTTCACAGTTTCTTATCTCAGCAAGAGACCTTCACTACCCCCACTCCTCAAACAGAACTCCTTGCTCTTATAATACAAAAGACAATGAACAAACATTTATTGTATATTACAGGGAGACGAGGTTAAAAGTTCAACTCTGATGAAGACATCTTACTTCATCCCGACGACCACCAGAGAATATTATGCAAGTGCAGAAGGACTGATAAGATAATTAGCATACGAAGCAGGGCTAGGCGGAGCTAAGAAATGAATATGCATAGGTGTGTTGCGAAACTTAATGCATATGTAATATTTTAGGGGATAAAAGAGAATGCAAGCGAGCAAATTGTTGCGCACGACTTTGGTGGGACTACCCCCGTGCTGCCCAGCGCTGAATAAACATACCTACTTTACAATCTTACTGACTGTAGAGTCAGTTTTTCGTGATTCATTTGGCGAGCCAGGCAGGGGACACTCTGCTCGGCTGCGGGATCGACTGCGGATCGGACGCCCCTAGGTGCACCCCGAGTATTGTCCTCGGAGGGGACTCCACTCCCAGCCGCTCACCGCCAGAGCAGACAAGGACCTCCTGAACCTGTGGACAAACAGTATGTTTTACAGTACAGGAAGGGCCTGTAAATCGTATGTGTGGCCGGGGCAGCTGGTAAATCACGCAGAGATGTCTGGCGTGCAGCATAGTCCCCGTAAGGGAGGAGGGTACCCTACAGGCTGACCAATAGAGCGGTCAAGGGGGATTTGCTGACTGATAGAGTGGCCGCTAGCGATCTTGGGAGTAGATCGAGCAAATCCGAGGTTACCGCTGCATCCCAGTTTTGGGAGCCAGGACGGACCTGCTAATGACTGTATAAGAAGCAGGAGAAGGGTAAGAGGGCCTCTCACAATTGTGACAAGGTTACCAGGGTAATGTTTGCAGCTGCTGGAGGGATACTAACTGGAGTGTTAATAATTGTATGTCTTATTCGTAAATGTCCAGGTATTTTGTGTTGAAAGTATTTGTGTATGTATTTGAAACAAAGTGGAGTGAGTCACTCCACGAAGAACACAGTCAGAGACAATATTTGTTTGGTTGGTTATCATTCTAAATCATATATTCTTGTGGTATGAATGAGATGTGCTAGGGGCCTCTCTGTGTGATTGCGTGATTGTGCTGTGAGTGAGATGCAGCATTGCTGCGAAGTGAGTGCGGAGTTCCGATCCGCGGTTCCGTATTCTCCGCGAGGGGGGCGGCCGGAGATGAATGAAGTGCATGACAGACCAAAAAGAAGTGCTGTTTTATCCAAGTGTTCATGGTGGTGCCCAATATATGTGCCCGGCAGTGTATCTTGTGTATTTATTTTTGCTCTTAAATGTTTTGAGTGTGACAAGGAGGAAGGTGGGAGCATTATCTAAGTAACAGCTTAGAAGTTTTGGTGTATTCGCTGTGGTGTTTGGTCAGTTTCCCCAGCACTTGGGGGGGAGGGGGCTGACTGATTATCGAAGTGGCAGAAAGGAGAGAGTCACTTCTTTGGTGGTTCGGGCTTGAGCCCTGGAAATTTGGGAAGAAGGGGGAGAGAAAATTTATGTAGTCCTCAATACCTTTTTAAACCCCCATATTGATGGATACGCAGGAGTGATTCCATGTTTTGTATGGGCTTACTAACAAAGTGCATGAGAAAAATTGGCATTCGGCTTGAAATTCAGTCCTTTTGAAATGTAAATTTTGTGGAAAAGGTGGTATTGTTTGTCTAGAAGACGGAAGGCTGAGTGCTTCAGGTGTTTTCCCGAAGTCCTGTGGATTTATGATTGGAACGGGGCTCACTAATAATCTGAAACAGTAAAGTTTGTATGTGGAAAGAAGAGTTTAATCCCAGAGAATTGGGACATTTGGGAAGAAGATTAGGAAAAGATAGTAAAAACCTGCATTAAGATAGTAAAAAACTGCAATAAAAAAGGTTTGGTGGAAATTGAAACAAGGGCCAGTATCTAATAAGGAATAGTAAGAAATAAATAAGGAATAATAATAAATAAATAAATAAATGGGAATGGGAAATCAAGGAAATGAGTAATATCCAAAACAAAGACGTTTTAAAGAAAGCCTCCTTGGCTGCATATTGGCACACTGGAAGGATATTGTTAGAACTGGGGGCACAGAAAGCAAGAGGACTTCCATTAAGTATTGCAATCAATTGTGGCCACTATATAAGCTAAATGTCCACTTTATGGATCAATCGACTATAACAATATCTTGCAGTCAATGTTTTTGAGGAGAGAAGGGAAATGGGATGAAATGTTGCAGCATCTTGAAGGGAAAAGGTATGGAATTAAGTTGACCTCTGACTGAGCCTTTGGTGCTGGCATTAGAAAAGTACAGGCTGGAGAAAGATAAAGGAAGTGTTAATAGGTTGTTGAAGGTGTTAAAGGTGTGTCATGTAGTATTTGAAAGAGCTGTTTGAAGTTGAATGAGCAGGGAAAGAGGATGTAGGGATGTTAATAGTTCTGCCTCAACCCGAGGCTGAGATCTAAAAATCACGGGTGTGAGCCCTCTGGGGCAGAGGGACCATGATGAGAGAGTTGTCATGGAAACAGAAAAGCAGCTAACTCTTAAAACAACCTGAGTTCATGTGTGAGCTCAGATTGCCAATGGGACTGCTCAGGGAACTTTCAACGATTGCATTCCCCTGACCGACCCCCCAACTGAGACCCTAATCACCCTGGAAATTATGAACGGCTATACCGAAATCTGGTTAAATTGGGAATTGAGAGTTTGTTCCAACAAGGTCCAAAAGAAACCCCTATGGAATTTTTGGACCAACTTTTGAAATGCAATGAAGAAAAAAAAAAAAAAAAATGGACCTGGCTTCAGAAAACAGAGGCAATTGGCTAGCCTCTTTCTAGGGCAATTGGCCCCCTGATATCAGAAAGAAATTGTCTTAGGCTGCAGGATAAACTTAAAACAGTCAGGAATAACGGGGACCTGGGGCATCTACTCTAGCAGGTCCACTGATTGAAATAAAGCTAGGGAACGAAGAGAGAGCCTTGAATTTTTTGTTGGTTAAGGGAGATTCTTTCTCTGTGTTAATTAGTCTGTAAATGTAATAGGAGCAACTGGCCAACAGGAAAAGGACTTTTTTGCAATGCTTGAAATTTAAATTGGGAAAAATGATTGGAATTACAAAATGAGAAAAACAGTCAAGTTGGGTTCATGGTACTAGATTTAAGGGATGCTTTTTCCTGCCTGCCCGTGGCAACTGAAATCCAGAAACTCTTTGCCTTTGAATGCGAAAATCCTAATAGAGGACGGAAAACTCAGATTACTTGGACAAGTGTTACCACAGGGGTTCAAGAATAGCCCTACCATATTTGGGGAACAACGAGCCTGTGATCTTGAAGTTTGAAAGACCCCTTCGGGAAAAGGGGACACTGTTGCAATATGCAAATGATAGCTACTGAAGAAGAAAAGGAATGTGTATCATGGACTATTAGTTTACTAATTTATTTTTTTTTTTTTTCACTAATACTGTGAACTCAGCCTCTTTTCTCAGTAACAGAGTTTCCAGATCACCCATTTATGATTGCATCAAGACCATGGACACGGTATACTCCAGCTGACCAGACTTCTAGGAAACACCCCTAGAAGATGTGGAGGATTGGTATATAGATGGCAGCAGCTTCGTCCACCAGGGATTTTGCCTCACAGGATATGTGGTAACAAACATCAGCCCAAAAGGTGGAAATTATCGCCTTGATAAGAGCTCTTGAGCTGGCAAACATTTGGACAGATTTGAAATATGCCTTTGGTGTGGTGCATGCACACGGGGCAATTTGGAAGGAGAGAGGACTTTTATCTTCCTCAATTAAACATGCAGAAGAGGCTGATAGCAGTTATTAGGGAAGAAGAAAAAAGGAGGCCCAGACAGGAACAGCCCCGGCTAGGCAAGGATCAATGTGCCCTATGTAAGAAATCTGGGCATTGGAAAAACGAATGTCCAGAACAGAAAAGAAATGGAAAAGGGAACCGGTGGTTGCACGTGCAAAAGACGACTGAAGAGGACCGAGGGAATCTACCCCAGTAGATCCGCTGGTTATAAAAATGAAGCTGGGGAAGGAGAGAAAAGAGGTGGAACTTCTGGTGGATGCAGGGGCAACATATTCAGTTTTATATAAAGCATTAGTATCAGTGGGGAATGATTACGTTGTAGTGAAGCGGGCAACTGGCCAATCTGAAATAGCATATTTCTGCAAACTATTGAAATATAAATATGGGAAACAGTGGGGCATTCGCAAGTTCCTATACATGCCCAACTCCCCGGAGTCACTCCTAGGGAGAGATTTATTGGAAAGATTACAAGCAACCATTTCATTTAAAAATGGGGAGATTATTCTGGAGGTAAATGATCAAAGATATGTGGAAGTGTTGAGTTTGATCTTGACAGCTATTGAGACCAAAGAGGAAATTAGTGAGGAAATCCTAAGTCAAGTGTTTTCCGGGGTATGATCTTCTAATGTACCAGGGAAGGCGAAAAATGCACTTCCAATACAAATTAAACTTAAGGAAGGAAAACAGCCAGTCAGAATTAAACAGTACCCCTTGAAAAAGGAAGACAGAGAAGGAATTAGCCTGATAATTGATTAACATGCTTAACACCAGCGCTAACTTGGTTTACCATTTTAGACCTGAAGGATGCCTTCTTTTGCCTCCCTCTCCATGAAGCCAGCCAGAAAATCTTTGCATTTGATTGGACAAGCCCTAAGAGTGGGTGCAAAACACAGCTCACATGGACAAGGGTGCGTCAGGAGTTTAAGAACTCACCCGCCTTGTTCGGAGAACCACTTGCAAAGGACTTGGAGACCTGGGAAACCCCATCAGGAGAAGGAAGGCTGTCGCAGTATGTAGATGACCTCCTCATAGCCACCCAGACAGAAGCAGCATGTGTGGCCTGGACGGGGATTGCCCTGGGAATACTAGCACAGGACCTGGGCCCATATCAAAGGGCAGTTGCTTATTCTTCTAAGCAGCTGGATGCTGCCACCAAGGGATGGCCAGGATGCCTCAGAGCCGTTGCAGCAATGGTGCTAAATATCCAGGAAGAACGCAAGTTCACCTTGGGACAGAAAATAACTGTGCTAGTGTCTCACACAGTGTCCACAGTGCTGGAAGTGAAAGGCGGTCACTGGCTTTCCCCACAAAGGTTCCTGAAATCAGCAGAAACCAAGGGGAACCAGTACACCGTGACTGCCTGGAGACCATTGAAGCTACCTACTCCAGCTGTCCAGATCTGAAGGACACTCCTTTTGATGATGTGGAAATATGGGAGCAGCTACGCCATCAGCAGAAAATGACATGCTGGGTATGCAGCTACCACTTGCAAAGACTTTAAGGCACACCACCAGAAGGTGAGCTCAGAATTGGAGGAAGGAAATGATCTGGTGGACAGAGAGGCAAAAGAAGCAGCAGAAAATGAGGTAGCAACTGAGGGAGCCCTGATTCCAGACAGGCAGATTCCCCTTGAAGGTAAGCCTGTATATAACAAAAAGGATAGAAAATTAATCAAAAGTCAAAAGGGAAAATATAACCAAGAGGGATGGGCTATTACCAAAGAAGGGAAGGGGAAGCTAGTCAGCCCCTCCAATTTATTGTGGTCACCGGTAAAGGAAAAACACTGAAAGACACATTGAGGAATAGACACTTTGTATAACTAGCTAATTTGAAAAATGATTGCCAAGAACTTATATGCTACCATCACTCAAATAACTTAACAATGTGATATTTGTCTCCAGACTAACCCCAAAATACCCCCAAACCAAAATGGGGTCAAATTGGAAAAGGCCATGAGCCTGGGCAACAGTAGCAAATTGACTTTTCTGAACTTCCAAGAAAAGGGGGGTGTCGATATTTACCGGTGTTAACAGATACCTTTTCAGGATGGCCAGAGGCTTTCCCTAGTAGGACTGCCAAAGCCCGAGAGGTCTCTTGTTGAGAAAACTTTGAAACCACAGTGGGAAGTCAAGCAAAATGAGGACATTACGGTCAGGAGTATTTAGTAATAAAACAGAAATTTAGTTAACAGAATCATTTTATTTTTGTGGCTTATAGACATAATTGTGATTCAAGAATTGGAAGGTGCCTCTATGACAATAGAGAATGGTGAGTGGCCTTGGTCCGAAGCCTTAACAATAGAGGATAAGAGAATTAATGGAAAGTTAGAAGTTGTGGTTATTTGGTGAACAAATGATGACCATTTACATACATTATCAGAATGGCAAAAATTAGGGGAAGAGTGGACACACCAAAGAACCATAGGGTACGAAATTAAAATAGGGTGCCGAATGATTAATGGAACGACCCACGAGAAAGTAACGGGGATTTTAGTAAAACCGTTTTCCAAAAGGGGCCAATAAGAAGGTTGTATCCGCCCAGGTAAATCAGATTGTTGGTATAATTTTTATATTAACACAGACTGTAGTAATTAGCTGGTTTTGGCTGGACGATATGGTCACAAAAGCAAGCACACCTCAGGGGCAGGACACAAAGAGACTTAATTGGAATGCTAGGAACAGGATTAGGAGTTTTAAATTGAATTGATTCAGAAATATTAATGAATAAGCTGGCCACAGCAACAAGTGATTTGACAAAACTAAAACAGCCCCTACAATCATCCTTATTGGCATTGGGAACTAGCCAATGGCAAGTTTCAAAGGTGTTACCGAGATGGGAAAAGGCTGAAGACCAAGACCACAAACTAATAATAGATGCACTTAGTATGGTTCAAGATAACCTATCTTTAGCTCTTAGTTGTATACAAGCACAGTTATGGATGCAGGCAACAGCTGCCTTGATCATTAGGGAAGGAAGTGAAGGCGTTTTCCCGGCTGAAGTCCGAAAGACTGTTTGGGACAATGCCAATGATTTTGAGAGGAAGTTCCAATCTTGGTGGACTCTGGTAAATTTTACCTATGATCCCATTGTTAATATGGCTACTGCCTTTGTGCTTACTATACGTAATGCCACAGTTTATGTTATCCACCCTATCATTGCACTAGGATTAAACCATGAGGAGACAGTACTCTATCCTTCTGAACACAGAATATGGGCACGGATGGGGAATGGGAAATGGCAGTCTGTAAATCTGGAATCATGTGTTACCCGGGAACAACAAGGATTTATTTGTGAAAGCAACACAATTGATGCTCAGGATGTATGTCTTGACACTGAGCAAGGTGTTTGCCACTTTGAAATTCATCTAAATACTAGTCAAAAGACTGTGCTTGTATATATTGGTCAAGGCTGTGTGTGTTTAAGAACTGCTTGTGCTTTTGTAGAAGTAGATAAGGAGAATATAACTCTCCCTAGCAAGAATCATTCTAACTTTTGTATTTGTAACTTTGTTAGAATCATCGGGTGTGATATTCCACCAGTTGATCAAGTCTAACAACACAATGTATCACAAGTTATTACTTACACCTATTGGGATGAACCTCACTTTAGTGAAGTAACTAGTTAAACACCAAGACCTAATCAATTTTTTTTTTTTAAAAAAGCGTTCAGGAAAATGGAGAGAGGATTCTAATCACTGTCCATCATGATACAAAGGAAATAAGCAGAGTTTTGCAGAGAGTAAAACAAGACACAAATCACAACTGGTGGGATGCACTCTTTGGGTGGTTGCCAAGTGCAACTGGGATTTTGAACACATTATGTCACCCAATTATTGTTTTATTGATATTAGTTGGTATAAGTTTAATATTGTCTTTTGTAATATTGTTTGGAATTGGAAATGGTTACAATGAATGGCAATATTAACTTCCTTGACGAAAGTACATGACAAGGCATTGAGGGATACATATCATAGAGATTGGGAAGAAAAATTGTTCTATTAAGTAAAAGAATTTACTAGATTTTCCAGAAAAGGGGGGACTGAAACATGGGATTAGAAATCAGAGAGAGACTGATTAAGAATAAATATGTAGGCAACACTCATTGCTTAATATGTGCTACATTTGTGATGTACTGTGCCTGTGCTGCGCTTAGGCCTCCAGATGAGCCCCTGGGGCTCCAAGAACCAGATCAGCCTAACCTTATTGTCCGGACTGTGAGCAAGGGCTCAGAGATAAGGAGGACTGTTTATAAAGGATAAGATAAGCATGCAAGGCCTCGAGATAAAAGGAGCCCCTTGGATCCCAAGAACTGGACCAAACCAACCTTATGGCCCAGATTGTGACCAAGGGCTCAGGGAGCATGCACAGGGA
>MU011836.1:1064-12256 GCA_011074415.1 Stictonetta naevosa
GGGGGGGTTCAGGGATGGGGGACCCCAGAAATGGGGGGGGTCAGGATGTGCTGAAAGGGGCACAGGGAGCCCCTGAGAGAAGCAGGGTGTGGGGACCCCAAAGAGGGGCAACAGGGAGCTTTTTGGGGGGCAGGGATCCCAAAAAGGGGTGCAGGGATCCCAAGGAAAGGTGCAGGGTCCCCAAGAAGGGGGAGAAGGGCACAGAGGGGTGCAGGAACCCCAAAGACAAGCACAAAGGGATCCCCAGGGATGAGGGGACCCTGAGGGGGGGAAGCACGGGGAAAGTGGAGCAAAAGGACTCGGGGGGTGCAGGGCCAACTGTGGGGACACGCTGGGGGTGCTGGTGCCTGTCCCTGCCGGCACGGGCAGAGCTTGGGGGACAGGGAGGGGCACTGGGGGTGCAGCAGCCCCGGGCCATGCAGCTCTGGGGGACACGGGGTGGTTCTGGGGACGCACGGTGTCCCCGGGGACAGGCGGGGCCCTGGTCCAGGATGGGGACAGGGCCCTGTTCCCGGTGCCACCATCCCCTCCACCAGGCATCGCCAGGAGGGGACGGATGCGGTGCAGCAGGGACAGGGGCAGCGCCACCCGGGGTGGCCGGTGCTTTCCAGGTCCACCGGCTTTGGCCAGCGCAGGGCCACGAGGCTCCAAGGAGACCCCCCAGGGTGCCACCGCGTCCCCGGTGTCCCCGGCACGCTGCCTCGCTGCAGCCAGCTCGGAAACCGCGGCGGGGCCAAACGCTGGCGTGGGCTGAAAGGGTCCTTTCTGTGCCGGCGGGGACCGGGGTCGGGGACAGGGACGGAAGCACGCCTGGCGCCGCCGCCAGCCGTTTGTGCCCGTCGGCTCCCATTCATCCCCTCCTTCCTCTTCCTCCCGGCCTGATTCAGTCCCCATCCCGGCCAGGACACCCAGGTCCTGTCCCCAAGCGAGGTGGCAGGGTGACAGCCGGGGACATTGCGGGGGCCTGGCAGCACCGGGGAGGACAGGGAGGGAGGGAGGAGCGGACGGACGGGGACGGACGGAGGGACAGGTGAGCGGGGGGGTGGACGGACACACGGACAGGTGACTGGAGAGGGCACACGTGGTCAGACGGACGGACAGACGGATAAAGGCAGATGGACAAATGGGTGGGGGGACAGACAGGTGGTGGGTGTGGGGACAGACGGGACGGACAGACGGCTGGGTTAATCATCAATAGGGAGGAGGACGGACGGACAGACAGGATGGACAGACAGGATGGACAGACCAGGGGATGGCTGGAGGCTGCGAGCGGTGACAGCAGCCACCAGCACCGAGGTGCCACGAGTCCGTCAGGTCCCCCACAAATGGGCTGGGGTCCCCAACGTGTCCCCAACACCGAACCTCCGTCCTCAGCCTCCATCCGTCCATACCTCCCCTTAGCTGCCCGTCCTCGTACCGCACCCCATCCAAGCCCTGCCTTCTCCAGCCACCCAGCCGCCCTTCCATCAGTCCACCCACCCATCTTCCTCATCCATCCTATCCCCCATCCCCCCACCCTTCCATCGATCCACCTATCCCTCTTCTCCACCCATCCCATCCCCTTTCTCCACGCTATCCATCCACCTTCCCCACTCACCCCCCACCCACTCGTGACTCCCCCCGTGCCCCCCGGCTCACGGCGCCCCCTCCCGCAGATGACGTCGGCCACCAAGGTGTACTACAGCCAGACCACGCAGACCGACAGCCGCCCGCTCATCGGCTCGGGCCTGCGCCGGCGCCGGGTGATGACCAAGGATGGCCGCAGCAACGTGCGGATGGAGCACATCGCCGACAAGCGCTTCCTGTACCTCAAGGACCTGTGGACCACCTTCATCGACATGCAGTGGCGCTACAAGCTGGTGCTCTTCTCTGCCACCTTCGCCGGCACCTGGTTCGCCTTCGGCGTCGTCTGGTACCTGGTGGCCGTGGTGCACGGGGACCTGCTGGAGTTCGACCCGCCGGCCAACCACACGCCCTGCGTCATGCAGGTCCACACGCTCACCGGCGCCTTCCTCTTCTCCCTGGAGTCGCAGACCACCATCGGCTACGGCTTCCGCTACATCAGCGAGGAGTGCCCGCTCGCCATCGTGCTGCTCATCACCCAGCTGGTCCTCACCACCATCATGGAGATCTTCATCACCGGCACCTTCCTGGCCAAGATCGCCCGGCCCAAGAAGCGAGCGGAGACCATCAAGTTCAGCCAGAACGCCGTGGTGGCGCAGCACAATGGCAAGACCTGCCTCATGATCCGCGTGGCCAACATGCGCAAGAGCCTCCTCATCGGCTGCCAGGTGACGGGCAAGCTCCTGCAGACCCACCTCACCAAGGAGGGCGAGAGCGTGCGGCTCAACCAGGTCAACGTGGACTTCCAGGTGGACACGTCGTCCGACAGCCCCTTCCTCATCCTGCCCCTCACCTTCTACCACGTGGTGGATGACGCCAGCCCCTTCCGGGACATGGCCCTGCGGACGGGCGAAGGTGACTTCGAGCTGGTGGTGATCCTCAGCGGCACCGTGGAGTCCACCAGCGCCACGTGCCAGGTGCGCACGTCCTACCTGCCCGAGGAGATCCTCTGGGGCTACGAGTTCACCCCCGCCATCTCCCTCTCGGCCAGCGGCAAGTACGTGGCCGACTTCAGCCTCTTCGACCAGGTGGTGAAGGTGGCAGTGCCCTGCTGCGTCCACGAGACCGTGCGGTTCGGGGACCCCGAGAAGGTGAAGCTGGAGGAGTCCTTGCGGGAGGCGGCGGAGCGGGAGCGGGAGGGAGCGCCGCTGAGCGTCCGCATCAGCAACGTCTGAGACGCCGCCAGCCCCTGCAGATGCCACCAGCCCTGGAGATGCCACCAGCGCGGGGAGACGCCACTGGCTCTTCCCCCCCCTTCCCGGCTCTCGCCGTCCTCCTGGGCCTTTCCCCCCCTTCCTCGTGGCACGGGGCTGCCCCGGGACCCGCGTGGGTGCTCGCCCACCGGTGGGACCACATCCCCCTCGTCCCAGCCCACGTGGGGATGGGGCTGTCCCCGTCCCCCTCACCTAACGCTCTGCTAACACCAGCCAGAGACCCCCAGCCCCTCTGCGCTGCCAGGAGGAAGGTGGACACAATCCTGCCGGGAGATGCTGTCCCCGGGGTGGGGGGCACACGGCCACCCCCAGCCCCTGGGGACACGGTTTCTCACCAGCTGGGAGCTGCCTCGCTGCTCGATCCCGCCCTGGCAAGTCGGGAGGAGCAGGATGGCTCTGTGCCAAGGGGGGAAACTGAGGCAGGACCCCCCACCGAGGCTGCCCCCAGAGCCGGGGCCCCCTCCCCACGCTGCCCCCCGGCCCCCTGCCTGCGGGATGGGGACACCGGGGTGTCACCGATAATCGGACACGGCCGCGGCGCCGTGTCCCCGCTCGAGCCGCCACGGGCCTCGAGCACGTCGCTGCTGCTAACGTAGAGCCTCCGCCTATTAACGCGCCTCACCGGGCAGCCCCGCGGCCCGGGGCTGGTCCTCCCTCGCTGCACGAGTCCAGGTTATATACACACGTGTATATATATAGTGCGACTAATCTCTATATATATAAACGGGGAAGAAAGGTTTCACCCCTGGAAAGACTCACTCATTCGAGCCCTGCTTCTGCTGGGGGGCACCTCGGGGGTCTTCGATTTGGGGGAGAAAAGACAAAGAAGTTACTAAATAAAAGTTCTATTGACAGGCAGAAAGGGCTCTGCCCACGCGCTCGCAGCGATGCCGAGACGTCCCCAGGGTCCCAGGTGGGGTGTCCCCCGCGTGCCACCCGTGGCACAAGTGGCCGGCGGTCCCCTCCTGCTCAGGGCTCAGCCCCAGGGGTGTCACCGTCCCCAGGGAAGGGCTCCGAGCACTCGGTACAAGAACACAGCTTTATTGATGTTTTTCCAGCCACCAACGACATCGCACTGGTGGTTACAAGAGAACAGCCCCCAGTATGAGGGGGAAACCGGACCAGTGGCCAGCTGGGACTGGCGCTGGGAGATGCACTCCCACCCCTGGCCCCCAGGAGAGACCCCAGGAGAGGGGGTTCCACTCCCAGCGCCCCCCCTACGGCCACGGCCCCTCCGAGGACGCGGCGCTGTCCCTGAGCAGCCGCCGTGCCCCTGCGTGGGGACAAGGCACAGGACCCCGATGGGACCCCGGGGCAGCAAGGCACCGGTTTGGGAGGGTGGGGGTGGGGAGGAAGGCCACTACCCCCCATAAAAAATCAAGGGGGTAGGGACAGACACAAGGGATCAGGTAGCACTTAAAAAAAAAACAAAAAATAGTTAAAAATAACAGCTACAGTAATTAGAAAAAATTTACAACAGTTCGTGGCGCAGGAGGGGCCTCACACCAGGAAGGAGGACGTCTGTTTGAACTCGCCCTGCGGAGGGAAAGCGGGGACGTTACCGGCAGCGGGGACCGGGTGGGACGAGGGCGCGCGGTGCCCACAGGGACCCCGGGCTGGGAGCAGGGGGCTGCACCTTGGGGGGTTCGGCTTGGAGAAGGGGGCTTGGGCACCCGGCAGCGCCACAGCCAGAGGCTCCTGTGTCCGCGGAAGAGACACGAGAAGGGCTCTGCCCTGCTCCGGGGGTGCTGTGCGGCGCCACCCCATCGTCCTGAGCAATGGAAAGCCCCTGGACGAGTGACGGAGCCCCCCCAGAGCCGCTTTGTCCCTGCACGGGGCGTGCAGCTGCCCCCTCCCCGCTTTGCATGACAAGGGCCCGCAGGAGCCGGTCTCCCTGGGAACCGATTCGGGTGGCCAGCAAAGCCCACGGGCGCCGATCTCCGGCTGCTGCGGGAGGCTGGAGGCTTCGCCGCCGTCCCGAGGGCAGCTCAAGGTCCCCAGCTCGCTCCAAACAGGGCAGGGACAGGGGCTGCCGAGGACAGCGGTGGCACCGGCCTGCGACGTCAGGATGGCACCGGGGTCCCCGCTTGCCCCTTGGGCCGTCAGACCCGTGGCTGGGCACCACTCAGCGTTTTGAGGTCCCCCCCAGGGGACACAACCCCCCAGGGGGACACAACCCCCCCGAGACACAGCACGGCCCCGTCACCACGCTCCCGTCACGCTCCGTGCCCAGCGAACTCCCCGCCGGGGCACGGCGGACTCACCTCGCTGCGGTGCGAGGGCTGGCTGTAAATGACCTTCTTGCTGGTGGTGCTGCAGAAAGAGAGCGCGTTAGGGGGGGGGGGCACGCTGCCCACAGCGCTGCCCCCCCTCCCGGGCACCCGCTGACACCAGGGCACGGTCCCAGCCACCCGCCTGCTCCGGACACGGATGGGGAGCAGGGAGGACAGGGACCGGTCGGGGGAGGCAGCGATCCGGGCTCACTTACTCTTTTCTCTCTGAAATAAAAGAAACGGGACAGGGATGTTAGGGGGCCGCAGGGAAAGCGGCGCCGGCGCAGAGGCGAACAAGCCCCGGGGACGGGTGCGCGGCACGGTACTCACTGCTGAAGAAGCCCCGGCTGTAGGCGAACCAGATCCCGAAGGCGATGAGCGCCAGCACCATCAGCAGCACCACCACCGCGGCCACGATGCCGCCCACGTTGACTTCGTCTGGTGAGAGATGGGGGGGAGCTGTCGGGGGGCTGCTGGATGCAAACCCCCAGCTCGACACCCACAAACCCAGCCCAAAGGGCGGGGACCCCACTTCAGAGGGCCGTGATGGGGCTCGGAGGGGAGCCCCGGTCCAAACGCAGGCCAGCGTCGAAGCTGGGTCTGGCTCGCACGAGGACCGGGCTGCCCCGGCCAGCTCCAGCTGCATTTTAACATCTCCAAGGGCAGCTTCCTCCCTCCCACCTCCATAGCATCACTCCGAGGACTTGTTTCAACCCATGCTGCTGGAGAGCAAACAGCAGGGTCATTAACAGTGCAGCTAATTAGCATTCCTTTGAACCCTGAAGGGTAACAGGTTGACACACAACCAGGCGCTGTTTTCCCCGGAACGTGACTCGCGCCAGACGCAGCCGAGCGCAGCCTGGAGAAGCCCCACACCTCCCCGGCCTCCTCCCCTGCTCCTTACTGGCTTCCATGTGCACAACGTCTGATTTCTGGGGGGAGCCCACGTTGTTCGAGGCCTCGCAGTAGTAGTCACCGGTGTCGAAGCTGCTGACAGGCTCGAAGGTCTGGATGGGAGAGGAGAGGAATGAGAGCGTGGCTGTAGAGGCTGGGGGTCCCCACATCCCGAGCGCCCGGCACTCACCAGCTCCCCGGTGGTGGAATCCAGCGTGTAGGAGGAGTTCCTGAACGTCAGGCTGGTTTTGGGGTCGCTGGGCATGAGCATGGTGTCCCGGTACCAGCGGAAGGTGGGCGGCGGGGAGCCGTCCGTCTCGGTGCAGCGCAGCACGGCCTTGCTGCCGATGGTGGCCGAGGTGGGGACGTGGGCCACCGGCTTGGAGGGAGGCACTGCGGGAGCGGGGCGAGGGAAAGAAGAGCTCGGTTCCACCCCGAGCAGGGCACGGCCGCTCTCACTTCCCCTGCCTGCCCCGAGCAGGCGTTTCACGGGGAAACACCAGCCGGAGGAGAGCCCTGGTGCTGGGGGCACCTGGCGGAGTCAGCCCCAGATGCCACCAGAAAGCAGCGACCCCTAAAACCACCACGAGGAGCCCGGTGGCCACCCCTACACGCAGTGCCCGAGCTGGTAACACGCTCCCTGGGGCTCGAGGGGGCCTTAGGGCTCCTTAAATCTGCGGGGTCCACCCGCACTGCCAACACGGGAGGGCAGCTCCAGCATCCCTCCCCCCGCTGGCTCCCCCCGCGTGGCAGCGGGGACAGGGATCAGGGGTGCAGGGCAGGGAGCGGGGGACACGGCAGGCTCTTGGGGACAGACAGACCGGCAGCACGAGGACGCGGGGACCAGCGGCACACCTTGGACAATGAGGTTGACTTCGGACTTGGAGATCTGGCTGCCCTCCACCACCTCGCAGATGTACTTCCCCGTGTCCTCCCGCGTCACCGTGCTGAAGTGGATGTTGGTGGACGAGAACTGGACGCGGTTTTTGTAGGGCTCTGCGGAGAGAGGAGGGGGGTCGGGGGGCAGCCGACAGACGGACGGACACACGCCACGGCCTCACCGGAGATAAAAACCCCAAGGGAAGGGATTGAGGGGCTGGGGGGGGGGGACGTACCGGTGAGCTCGTTCCCGTAGTAAAGCAGCACCAGCGAGGTGCCCTTCTGGAACTTCCACTCGATGCGGGGGCTGTTCATGCTGTACTTGTACGCCGTGCAGGGCATATCCACGGCTGCGGGGGAGAGACGGCGCTGAGCTGGGGGGCAGCAGCCCCCGGAGCCCCCCCGGCACAGGGAATCCGTCCTGGCTGCAGGTGGAACACCCCGAGAGCCTGGGGGACTCCCTCGTCGGCTGGAGCCGGGGTGCTCGGGGGATGCCGGGTGCCTCAGCCACAAACCAGGCGCCCAGGACGAGCTGATGGGGGAAGCCCCGGTGCGGGGGCAGCAGGGAAGGGCGCTTTGGGGGCCGGAGCCAGGCACTCACCGCTGTTCTCAGGCACTTGCTTCATCTCGGAGGTCACTTGGGCGCCCACCAGGGACCCTGCAGGAGGAAGGGACGCGCCTGAGACACGCGGGAGGCGCCAGGAGGAGCCCGGGTCCTGAGGGATGCCGGAGCTGTGCCGGGGCCTGCCGAGCCCTGCCAGAATTTGGGGACCCGTCCCCGTCCCCAGCTGGTGGCGCAGGCACCGAGGGGCCCATGGCCAGGCGACACAGCCGGAGGCACCCCGCGGCGAGGCCGGCCTCCCTCCCTCCTCCTCCTCCTCCTCCTCTCAGCCCAGGCTGTTTCCCTCGGCTCGTTAATCAGTTTCCAGCCACAGTTAGCCTTTAACAGCACCTCCCGACCTCGGCACCGCGGGGTTTATCAGCCTGGGGACCTGGTACCGGGCCAGCTGCCAACGGCTCACACCGGGACCAGCCGCGGCACAGCGGGATGGGGTCCCCGGCACTGCTGTCCCCCCCCACAACTCCGTGGCCGCCCGGTGACACCAGAGCTGCGGTGACAGCGGAGCTGCCGCGGCCAGAGGTCACCGGGAGCCCTGGGGCAGAGGTGACACCGGGAGCCCTGGGGCAGAGGTGACACCACCGCGTTGTGGCACGGCCTCAGCTGGAAAATCCTGTCCTACCTGCTGCGGCCTCACCTCTGCTCGGCCCTCCTGGTTTCGCAGGAAACCGACCGGGGGCAGCCCCGGGGGTGTTTCGTAACTCCCTGCCCTGGCGCACACGCGTGCACACACACACACACCCCTGCCTGGCACGCGTGTGCACGCCCGCCTTGCACACCGGGTCCGAACAAAGCCTGCTTCCCCCTGCACGGCCGGCCACAGGCGGTGAAACGGGGCCGAGCCCAGGCCGGGGCTCCCGGCTCGTCTCCGGCCTCCGACCTCCTCTTCCCAGCAGACGAGGCTGCTCACCGGAGCCCCACACCGGGACCTCGCCGGTGCGGCCGGAGAAAGAGCCCGGTGCGAGGCCGCGGTGGGTTGGGGGCCGGTGTGCGGAGGCCGTGAGTCACGGCATGGGAGAGGCCGGGCCGGCCGCCGTCACCGGGAACTGAAACTGCCCGGGCCCGGAGCCGCCTGCACTTTGCTCCCCGAGCCGCTGCCAAGCGAAACCCAGGGGGAGGAGGGCGCTGGGCCTCGTGCCGAGGGTCCTGGCCGCGGCCGGGGGGCCGCATGCAGGCCGGGCTCAGCACCAGAGTGGTTCGGGGCCGGTGCCCGGAGCTGCGGCTCTGGTCGGGAAGGGGCCGCCTCGAAGGGACCCCGCTCCCGCTGCGTGCCGGCTGTGCAGGAAGCACCCGGCGGGGACGGGAAACCCGGCCCGGGGACAGGAAAAGGCACGGCTGCAGGATGCGGCCGTGGGACCGAGCCGCTCCGAGCCCCCCGCACCGTGCCACGAGCTGGGGGGTGAGGGGGCTGCTTCGGTGCGTTTTGGGGGAGAAACACCCCAAAACCACTGTCCTGCAGCCCCAGAGGGCCGGGAGCCCCGACAGCACCAGCCCCGCTCGGGTTAACCCCGACCCATGCCCGGAATTGTCCCAGCACAAAGGAGGGGGACGTCACCGCGCGGGGACAGGAAGGCCACCGCCGGCGGGGAGGGGGGCCGGTGGCACGCACCCCCACCGCCGCTCGGCTTCGGCCTTTGCCACCCGAAAGCAGGCGCACGTTAACCGGGGACACCACCGGGGGTGGCGGGGAGGGACAGGGCTGTCCCCACTGCGGTCCCCACTGCGGTCCCTGCGATGGCCGCAGCACGAGGCCGGTGGGGTGTTGGCGTGGGGCCGTTTCCTCAGCGTTCCTTCCCGACGCCGGGGCCCGGATATCCCCGGTGCGGCCACCACCCGGCCCCCGGTGCCCTGAGTCACCGCCACCGGCTGGGTGGGGACGGGGACAGTAACGGGGTCACTGGGGCACTGCCCTGCCCGCACCGTGCCGCGGCCCCGATAGACGGCACAAACCGGGAGCGGCTCCTCCGGCCGGGCTCTGTGTCACCGCCGCCACCGGGGACGGGGGATGGTGTCCCCGGTGCCACCGGGGTGCCAGTGCTGGTGTCCCCCGGTGTCCCCGGGCAGGCGATGGCGGCGAGGCCACGGAGGAAGCGGAGGTGCCCTGCACCCACAGAAGTACCCGTACCGGGAATAACGGGGCGGGCGGCGTCCCGGTACCGGCGGCGTCCCGGTGCCGGCAGTGATGCAGGCGATCGCCACCGGGTTATCAACGCCCCGTTACCGCCGTGCTCCCCGCGGGCACAGCCGGTGGCTGACAGCGAGCTTCACGGCCGGGAACCGGGGGCGGGGGGGGGTTGGGCATCGCCCCCGGGGCCACCGCCAGAACCCCCCCGCCCCGTCCCGGTACCGGCCCCGTGCACCGGCGGACCCACGGCCACCCCCGCCCATAGCGACACCGCCCCGAGAGCCCCCGCGGCCGCCCCAGCACCGGGCCCCCCGACGGGCAAACCCGCCTCCACCCCCCGGGACCGGGACCGGGACCGGGACCCCCGCGGCCGTCCGCCGCCCCCCGGCACTCACCGGCCGCCGCGCACAGCAGCAGGAGGGGCAGCGGCCCGGGGCCGCCCCGCAGCGCCGCTCCCGCCATGGCCGCCGCCGCCGCCGCACTGCGCGCCTCGGGCCAGGTGCGGCCCCACCCCGCCCAGGTGGGCCCCGCCCCCGGCCGCCGATAGGGCTGGCTCGCCCCGCCCCGCGGGGCCGGGCCAATCCGGCAACGCCCCTCTGGCAGGTGCGAGTCGGCCCCGCCTCTCGCGCGGCCCCATTGGCCGCTCCGCCTGTCTCGTCAAGGAAGGGGCGCGCCCCGCTGCCCGGCCCCGGCTGGCTCGGCCTCGCGGCTCGGCGCCGATTGGCTGAGGCGAAGGGGGCCCGCGAGACACAGGTGTGCGGGGGGGAGGTGGGGCGGCCAATCAGAGGGAGCGCCTGAACTTCTGGCCAATGGGCGCGCTCCGCGCCCCGCGTGGGGACTGCCGGGCGGAGACCTGGCCGTTGCCATGGCGACGGGGCCTGCGGCCGCCTCGGCCCCGGGGGGCTCCCAGTGCTCCCAGTGCTCCCAGTGCTCCCAGTGCTCCCAGTGCTCCCAGCACAGCCCCTGCTGCCGGCACGGAGCCGTCGGGCGCAGCGCTGTCACACCGTGATGTAATGGCGTGGGGACATCACGACACTGTGACATCACAGCACAGTGACATGATACAGTGACATCATGACACACTGTGACATCACGGCATGGTGACATCACAGTACAGTGACATCATGGCATGATGACATCACGGCACTGTGACATCAGGGCGTAATGACATCCCAGCACACAGTGACCTCACAACAGTGACGTCAGGGCACACAGTGACATCACATGATAACATCACAGCACGGTGACATCATGGCACACGGTGACATCGCAGTACAGTGACATCACGGCACAGTGACATCATGACACACAGTGACATCACAGCACGGTGACATCACAGTGACATCACAGCACGGTGACATCACAGTGACATCACGGCACACAGTGACATCACAGCACGGTGACATCACAGTGACATCACGGCACACAGTGACATCACAGCACGGTGACATCACAGTGACATCACGGCACACAGTGACATCACAGCACGGTGACATCACAGTGACATCATGGCACACAGTGACATCATGGCACACAGTGACATCACAGCACGGTGACATCACAGT
>JAACYO010020086.1:0-11229 GCA_011074415.1 Stictonetta naevosa
GGCTGCTTCTCTGGCAGAAGAGCCTGCTACCCCTGCTAAGGACCCACACCAACAACCCTGACAGAAGCCTCCAACATTATGCAAGCAAGCTCTCAGACTGAGGATCCACCTCTGTGTTGTTCATGGCACATGGGCTCGCCAGCCATAGCTCTTCTTTTCATAGCACTTTCTCTTTCTCCCTTCCACAGCACCTCCTTCTATGTCCAGTACTTTCTGCTGCAATTACTCGCTCAGAGCAATAAGCCCCTTGGGGACCTCCTTTTTGGTGCGTTTATCACAGAACAGGAAAACCTTTTTGCTCTGGGAAAATCTGCTGTACACAAGGGTCATAAGCCGATGATCGCCTTACTTGCACCTTATAATTTGTCCCTTCTATTCTGTATGCCTTCCTTTTTGATGTTTTTTCTTCAATAAAATCATTCTGCATCCCATTCTGAGATGCCTCCTCTTCCTTTCTTCTCCCAGTGCTCTTCCAACTTCACCCACAAGAAAGACAGGGCTCAGGAGGCCATCATTCCAGATGGTGAAGGGCCTTGTGCTCAGACTCCATTGAGCCTAATATAGGAATCTCATCCCAACGTAAACACAGGGATGGTTGGAAAAAGCTGTCGATGAGTTCCCCAAGTTGCCAAGATCTATCCCAGGAAGTATGTTAACCACAGCCACCATAGCTTGGCAAAATTTTTCCTTCCAGAACATGACACAAGCATTTCACTTGTCCAAACAATGGCTTGGTTACATAAAGGCCATCTGGTCAGGTATCTGATGCAATCTCCCTGTGTCACCACACACCTAACTCTCTTCCCCCGCACCACTCTCCAGCCCTCCTAAGATACGTTCCCACAGAAGCAGAAAGAAAAGCAAAGAAACAAACAATGAAAAGAAAGAAGAGAGGAACAACGTGACTTCACAGGAAGGGCTCAGCTCCATTGTCACAAAGGGAACATTACTGGCCATGGCCTATGCCCCGTGTCATATAAAGGCTAAGAACGCCCTACAGGAAGCATTGCACACCTCATCCAACTACTCTCCTCCTCCTCAGCTATTCATCTATGCAAAGCTTTAGGGCTCTTGCACATTTTCCTGAACAAAATGAGACTAATAGGCTGCAAGGGAATCTCACAAAAATATCCACAGAGCCTTCTGCTGGCTGCTTCACACAGAAAGATGAATGGAGCAGGAATTGGAGTTCTCAATGGCCACACAGCCTTTGCCAAGACTTCCAGGACTAAAGGCAAAGACACACAACAGGAAAGAGCACCTGCAAGCAACCATATGGCCACAGGCACAACAAGGATTGAACATTAGAGTGGGTACAAGGGTTCTGGCACAAAGATGCAGCTCACACTGCACCCACCCTTCCAAGTGTCCTTCCTCCAGCACAGAAACCCTTCTCTCCCCTCCATAAAGTCACCAACCTGTCTCACAGCAGGCCCCCAGCCCAGCATGGCATTCCTTCCCCATGCCTCTTCCCTGACAGTCACCCCAGCACCCAACAACAGAGAAGCGCAGTCACCCTTCCCACCTCACCTCATCTCCTTCAGCAACAAGCCCTGCTCACCTGAGGGATAATGCACAGAACATCCACATGCATCACAGGAAGGCAGGCCACCCACAAGCTCCCAGACAGCAACTTATCCATTCCATCGAACATCTCTAAAGACCTGGGATGCTCCTTCACAAAACAGCCTGTCCCCTGCCTCCTCCCTGCACATCTCTCCCACACAGTCCACTGGCAGCTATTGCAGCCCTGGAGTCACACAAGCTGTTCCATCAGCCCTAGGTGATCCCATGATGCCACAGTTCTCTGAGCTGACACAGGGCTCTTGCTCCTCCTGCCTACTTCCCAGGCTCTGTGCTTTTGCATACAAGCACCTCAGGTGGATCCTTTTCCCACCTGTTGCTTCTTCCCAAGACTTCTCTGGCTCAGTCACCACACCCTATGTACTGACAACCCAATCTCTGTTTCCCCACTTACCTGCAACCTGCAGAACCAGCTTACCTCCGTACTCATCTGGTTTCACAGTATTGTGGAATGGTTAAGGTTGGAAGGGACCTCTGGAGGTCATCTCATTCATCCCCTCTGCTGAAGCAGCACCACCAAGACCAGATTACCCTGGACTGTCTCCAGGTGGCTTTTGAGTACCTCCAAGGAGGAGAACTTGGTCACCCACACTGCAAAAAAGGTTTCTATAGATTTACACAGAACATCTGGTCTTCTACTTTGTGCCCATTGCCTCTTGTCCTGGCACCACAGAATCACAGAATGGTTGAGGTTGGAAGGAACCTCTGAAGATCATCTAGTCCAACCCCCCTGCCAAGCAGGATCACCGAGAGCACTTGTGCAGGATAGCATCCAGGCAGGTTTTGAATATCTCCAGAGAAGGAGACTTCATGACCTCTCTGGGCAACCTGTTCCAATGCTCTCTCACCCTCACAATAAAGAAGTGCCCTCTCATATTCAGAGGAAGCTTCCTGTGCTTCAGTCTGTGCCCGTTGCCTCTCGTCCTGGCACTGGGCACAACTGAAAAGAGTCTGGTTCCATCCTCTTGACACCCTCCCTTCATATTTATATGCATTGATGAGGTCTCCCCTCAGTCTTCTCTTTTCCAAGCTAAACAGGGCCAGTTCTCTCAGCCTGTCCTTGTATGACAGGTGCTCCAGTCCTCTAATCATCTTCGTAGCCCTCCTCTGGCCTTGCCCCAGTAGTTCCATGTCCCTCTTGTACCGGGGAGCCCAGAACCGGACACAATACTCCAGGTGTGGCCTCACCAGGGCTGAGTAGACGGGCAGGATCACCTCCCTTGACTTGCTGGCAACACTCTTCCAAATGCACCCCATGATACCAATGGCCTTCTTGGCCACAAGGGCACATTGCTGACACATGATCAGCCTGATGTCCACCAGGACTCCCACCTCCCTCTCTGAAGAGCTGCTCCCCAGCAGGTCAGCCCCCAGCCTGTATGGTACTTGGGGTTATTCCTCCCTAGGTGCAGGACCCTTCACTTGCCTTTGTTGAACTTCTTGAGGTGCCCCTCGGCCCATCTCTCCAGACTGACCAGGTCCCTTTGAATGACAGCACAGCCCTCTGGGGTATCAGCCACTCCTCCCAGCTTTGTGTCATCAGCAAACTTCCTGAGGGTGCACTCTGTTCCATCGTCGAGGTCACTGATGAGTTAGTTGAACAAAACTGGACCCAGTACTGATGCCTCGGGGACACTTCTAGCTACAGGCTTGCAACTAGACTCCTCACCACTGAGCACAATCCTCTGAGCTCTGCCATCCAGCCAATTATCAATCCACCTCACTGTCCACTCACCTATCCCGCACTTCCTGAGCTTGCCTATGAAGATGTTATGGGAGACAGTGTCAAAAGCCTTGCTGAAGTCAAGGTAGATCACATCCACTGCTCTCTCCTCATCTACCCAACTAGTCATCTCATCATAGAAGGTTATCAGATTAGTTAAGCATGATTTTTCCCTTGGTGAATCCATGCTGACTACTCCTGATCACCTTCTAACCCTTCACATGCTTGGAGATGACCTCCAGGATGAGCTGCTCCATCACATTTCCAGAGATGGAGGTGAGGCTGACTGGCCTGTAGTTTCCTGAGTCCTCCTTCTTGCCCTTTATGAAGACTGGTGTGACATCGGCTTTCTTCCAGTCTTCAGGCACCTCTGTTGCACAACTCACAAGACCCTGGCTTCATCCTCTCTGCACCCTCCCTTCAGATATTCATAGACATATGTGAAATCTCTCATGAGCTGTGTCTTCTCCAGGCTCAACAGTCCAAGCTCTCTTAGCATTTTCTCATTGAGGATGCACAAGTTGGGCCTCACCACTGCTGAGCAGAGGGGAAGGATCACCTCTCTTGATGTGCTGGCAGCACTCCCTCTACTATAACCATTAACCCTCCTACCTGCAAGGGCACATTGCTGCCCTGTGTTCGATCTGGTGTCCACGAGGACACCCAGGTCCTTTTCTGCTAAGCTGCTTTCCAGATGGGCAGCCCCCAGCATGTCCTGGTGCCTGGGGCTGTTCCTCCTGAGCTGCAGGGCTTGGCACTTCACCTGTTTGAACTCCAAGAAGTTCCCATCATCCTGTTTCTCCAGCCTGTCAAAGTCCTTCAGGATGGCAATACAATGCTGCGGTAGATCAGCCATTCCTTGGCGTTCTGTCAGCAGGAACCACGCAGCGGGTATGTATGCTCTGCTCCACCACCCACCCCATAAATGAAGATGTTTACCAGGACTGGACCCAGCATTCTCCTCTGGGATCAATCTCTGACCCTTGACCTTAGGCCTGGCTGCTCACCCCGTTTTCAGTCCACCTCACTGCTTGGTCCTTGAGCCCATACTTCAACAGCTTCTCTATAAAAATCTGATGGGAGACAGTGTCAAAAGCCTGACTGAAGTCAGGCATCCACTACTCTCCTGTCACTTACCAAGCCAGTTGTTTCAGCCAAGAAGGTTATCAGGCCAGTCAAGTATGACTTCCCCTTTGGGAATCCATACTCCTGATGACGTTCTTGTCGTCTGTGTGCCTGGAAATGAATGACCTTCCCAGGGATCAAGGTTAGGCTGACTGGCTTCCAGTTCCTCGGGTACTCCTTCCTGCCTTTCTTCATGGAGGAGTGACATTTGCTTTCCTCCAGTCCTCAGGCATCTCCTTCACTCCCCATGACCATTTGCACGTTACTTAGAGTGGCGTTGCAATGACATCAGCCAGCTCCGTCAGCACTCCTGGGTGCATCCCATTGCAGCCCTTAGACTCGTGTATGTGTGCTTGATTAGGGGACATCTTCCTTGCTCCTGAGTTTCGCGCTGGTCTCTGGGACATTGGATTCCTGAAGGCTGCTCTTGCTAGTGGAGACTCAAGTGAAGAAGACATTCACTACCCCCACCTTTTCCATGTCCTCTGTCATCCACCTCCACCTCATTCAGTGCCTTCCCTACTCTTCCTTTTACTGCTTTACACTTCGAGAACCCTTTCTCATTGTCTTTGACATCCCTGGATGTTTGTAAGTGGGTGGACAAAGAGCTCTTACCACACTGTGTCACACACATCCCATCTCCCTCCAAAGCATGCCAGCAGCTACCACCACACAGACAAGCCAGGACAGGCTCTCTTCAACATTCAAGCTCAGCTCAAGCAGCTGGCCCTCATGCGCTGAGTGTCCTGCTGGTGAGGCCATGGCCACTGCAGCACCAAGTCCTGCAACTACGATGCCATGGCAATCTTGCATAGCATGGGTTGGGCTCTAGGCCCTGCTACCCCCTGTCATCGCCCACCTCTGGTCCAGCAGCCATGGCCTACCCTCAGCACAGATGGGCACTTGCAGCCCTCAGGGCCTTGTCAGCCAATCATGAGGCAGTTAACAACCAGCACCTTCCAGTCAGGAGGCAGCTGACAGGCCCCAGCTGCAGCAGAAAAGACAACCAACCATGCTGTTAGAAAGGCCTGTTGAAACAAGTTGTTCAGAGCAACCAAAGGGTTCACAAAAACAACCAAAAAGGAGGAAAAGAATAAATCAATAAAATAAAACCCTGAGAACAAAATGGCAAGGAATCCTCAAACAGGGGTTAAAATAAATAAATAATTAAACAAATAAGGGGGAGGGAGGAGCAGGTGGGGCTGGCAAAATGCTGATTACAAAGTAGTCATGAAAATAGAGTTGATAGGTCACAAATGTAGGGTCCTGTCATGGTCCCCCCATATTGCAGGGTCCCAGACCCAACATCCCCATGACTTCCTCCCCCTCTACTCTGCCCTGGTCAGGCCTCACCTGCAATACTGTGTCCAGTTCTGGGCTCTCCAGTACAAAAAAGGGATCTCCTAGAAAGAGTCCAGCAGAGGGCCACAAAGATGATACGGGCCCTGGAGTATCTTCCCTATGAAGAAAGGCAGACAGACTCGGGTCTGTTCTGCCTTGAGAAGAGAAGACTGAGAGGGGATCTCATCAATGTGTACAAATACCTGAGGTGTGGGAGACAGAAGGATGTAGCCAACCTCTTTTCAGTGGTTTGTGGGGATAGGACAAGGGGCAATGGCCGCAAGATAGAGCACAGGAAGTTCCGCACCAACATGCGCAAGATCTTCACAATGAGGGTGACAGAGCATTGGAACAGGCTGCCTAGGGAGGTTGTGGAGTCTCCTTCTCTGGAGATATTCAAGGCCCGTCTGGACGCCTACCTGGGCAGCCTGCTCTAAGGAATCTGGTTTGGCAGGGGCGTTGGACCTGATGATCTTTCGAGGTCCCTTCCAACCCCTACAATTCTGTGATTCTGTGATTCTGTGATTCCTAGGGCCACAGTCTCACTAACTGCATATTACCCACTCAGTATATAAGAGCTATAAAAAATACTGTCCAGCCTTCATATGGAGTCCAGAAAACCCACATGGCCTCAACATACTCAAGACTGCAACTCATGCAGCATGAAACGTCCTTTCTTGTAGCTACAACCTTACAAGCAAGAAGGGCACTAGGCCACTGACACTGCACACCCAGTGGGAAAGGCAAGGACTGCAGAGAGTCTAAGCGAGTTGGGACAAAATAGCCTACCTAGACTTCAGCAAGGCCTTTGACAGAGTCTCCCACAGTATTCTCCTGGAGAAGGTGGCAGCCCATGGCTTGGACAGGTACACTCTTTGCTGGGTTAAAAACTGGCTGGACGGACGAACCCAGAGAGTGGTCGTGTACAGAGTGAAATCCAGCTGGCGACCGGTCACCAGTGGTATTCTCCAGGGATTGGTGTTGGGGCCCATTCTTTTTAATATCTTTTTTGATGATTTGGATGAGGGAATTGAGTAGACCCTCAGTAAGTTTGTAAATGACACCAAGTTGTGGGGAAGTGTTGATCTGCCAGAGCGTAGGAAGGCCCTGCAGAGGTACCTGGACAGAATGGGTCAATGGGCAGAGGCCAATGGGATGAGGTTCAACATGGCTAAGTGCCAGTTCCTTGCACTTTGGCCACAACAACCCCATGCAGCGCTACAGGCTTGGGGAAGAGTGGCTGGAAAGCTGTGCAGATGAAAATGATCTGGGGGTGCTGGCTGATGCTTGACTGAACACGAGCTGGCAGAGTGCCCAGGTGGCTATGAAGGCCAATGGCATCCTGGACTGTATCAGGAATAGTGCAGCCACCAGGACCAGGGAGGTGATCGTCCCCCTGTACTCGGCTCTGGTGAGGCTGCACCTCAAGTACTGTGTTCAGCTTTGGGCCCCTCACTACAAGAAGGACATTGAGGCCCTGGAACGTGTCCAGGGAAGGATGATGAAGCTGGTAAAGGGCCTGGAACACAAATCCTATGAGAAGCACCTGAGGGAACTGTAGTTGTTTAGTCTGGAGAAGAGGAGGCTCACGGGAGACCTTACTGCTCTCTACAACTACCTGAGAAGAAGTGGTGGGTAGCTAGGGGTCAGCCTCTTCTCACAGATAACTAGAGGTAGGACTAGAAGGAATGGCCTTGAGTTGCACCAGGGTAGGTTTAGGTTGGAAATGAGGACACATTTCTTCTCAGAAGGAGCAGTCAGGCATTGGAACAGGTTGTCCAGAGAGGTGGTGGAGTCACCGTCCCTGGAGGTGTTCAAGGAAAGGTTGGACCTGGTACATAGGCACATGGTTTAGTGAGTGACATTGGTAGTAGGGGGACAGTTGGACCAGATGATCTTGAAGGTCTTTTCCAACCTTAATGATTCTGTGATTCTGTGAAGCAATTTTATTCATGACTGCAATGGCAGGTGTCCTGCAAGAAGGAGTGCACGTATATCATAACCTTATATTACCTATTACCCAATGCTCAATTCCTCTCTGGTTCCTCATCGGCTGAGTACTACAGGTTCACAAACTACTTGACACTTATTATTATACCATATATGTACAATTTTATTTTACCAACTATTAATTTATCATTTTCCTTTTCTTTTCCCTTCTCCTCTCATGACAAGAGGGCCCTGATATTTTTTGTTTATACTGATTTCGCACTTCTTGTCCTCTTTTTCTAAGCTTCGCTCCTTATTTTGGGACAGTGGTACCTTCCCCTTATCTGGTTAACATAATCCCTAATCCTGTGTCACTGTCATGCCTGCACAATCACTATTCAATATGCAAGGTTAGTGGAATTTTCTAGTGCAAAACCATATTCAACAGCAAAAAAAACACTTTTTTTTTTTTTACTTTTTTTTTTTTTTTTTCCTCACATAAGCTGCCAAAGCAGCACACACAATGGGAAAGATGAGAGCTAAATTCAGGCTTGCTGAGTTGGGTTGAAGGCATGGAGGGAGTGAACGTGATGCAAGTGGTAGTGCATCATGCCAGAGCACACCTGGGAAGCCCAGAACAGCCTGCTGGGGATACCAGCAAATGGCACCCCTTCTCACAACAAAGTCACCGACCACACCTCATGAGTGCCAAACCATGACCTCACTAATGACAACGCACCTCTCCCATGCCTTGGATATATCTTCTACCCGCCCTTTTACACACCTTCAAGGAGTATTCTTTGGTCTTTATTACTCTCACTTGAAATGTGCCGCCAAACCAAACAGACACATACTCAACAGCAGAAAATGAAAAGGTCGAGTTGTGTGAAGGACAACACACCCCACCTCATCCTTTCGCATGTAAGAGCAGCTCACGCCAAATGCTGTCATGGGCAAAGGCTCTCTCACCCTGTGGGCATTCAAGGACTACCATAAAAGCCAGCCCTGCGCCTCGCACCCTCACACACTCCTCCAGACGCCTTCTCCCCTGCGACCAACAAGGTGAGCCTGAAACCCGCTACCCTCCTTCACCCGCCTCATCGGACTCATCTCTCCACACACTCTCTGCCCCCAGCCTCAGCAGTCCTTCCGCCTCCCCATTGACAGGCTCACCACAACCCCAAGCCTCCCCAGTCCCTTGGCCTCCCCCAGCACCACTCCTCACAGTCCCAACACCCTTCGCCTTCCCAACACCCTCTCTTCCAGGGACCCTGCACACCACAGACATGTCCTGCTATGACATCTGCCGCCCCTGCGGACCCACCCCCCTGGCTAACAGCTGCAACGAGCCCTGTGTCAGGCAGTGCGAGGACTCCCACGTCGCCATCCAGCCTTCCACCGTGGTGGTCACCCTGCCAGGACCCATCCTCAGCTCCTTCCCCCAGAACACCGCCGTTGGATCCTCCGCATCAGCTGCTGTGGGCAGCAACCTCAGCTCCCAGGGAGTGCCCATCTCTTCTGGGGGATTTGGAGGCTTTGGCCTTGGAGGCTTTGGCTTTGGAGGCCTGGGCTGCTTCTCTGGCAGAAGAGCCTGCTACCCCTGCTAAGGACCCACGCCAACACCCACCAATTGGCTCCTACCAATGCTCTGCAAGCCACTTCATGGAGTGAGGATGCTCTGATCTCCGTGCTCTGGGAATATCTTCTGCACAAAATGCATAGCTGCTGATGGTCACTCTGCTTGCACCTCTGACCAGGGCATTTCTGTTTGTGATCCTTTCTTTCCTGAGTCTTCCTCAATAAAGTTTTAATGCATGCCAGCCTGACACTCCTCCTTTCTTCACCCAACGCTCTTCATTCTAAGGACCTGGACAGGCTGGAGAATTGGGCCCATGTGAACCGCATGAGGTTCAACAAGTCCAAGTGCAAGGTCCTTTACCTGGGTTGGGGCAATCCCAGACAGGAGTACAGACTGGGAGAAGAACTCATTGAGAGCAGCCCTGCAGAGAAGGACTTGGGTTGTTCTCGTGGACAGAAGGCTCAACAGGAGCCAGCAGCGCACGCCTGCAGCCCAGAAGGCCAACTGCATCCTGGGCTGCATCAACAGAGGATTGGCCAGCATAGTGCCAGAGTTGATTGTCCCCCTCTACTTTGCCCTCATGAGGCCCCACAAATGCTTGGCCCAAGATATAGATAGGGCAGGTCGAAAAATGCCACAAGACCTCCCCTAGTGTACTGGGTTTACGTGACCATGTTTTGGTAGTAGGGGCTGCAGGGATGGCCTCTGTGAGTAGAAGCCAGCAGTTGCCAGCTGTTTGATAAGGGCCTGTTTCAGCAAACTACAAAGGGACCTGACACTGCCCACTCAGCAGATAATGAATTGCCTGCATAGTCACATACCAGGAGTTGCAGTCAACAACTCGGTGTTCAGCTGCAGACCATGGAGGAATGGTGTCCCTCTGGGGTCTCTGTTGAGGCCAGTATCATTTAACAGAGTTGTCCATCACACAGACACCACGCATATGTTGCAAGACTCCTCATGGATTGAGGATGCACCTTTGCGCCGTCGCTGACCCACTGGGTCATCAGCTCCACAAGCACAGCTTGTGCCCTCAAGGCATGAACCAGAGAAGCAAGCAAGTGTGCTATTCCGCAATGTTTGGAAACATGGCCAACTTACATTCTACCATTCTCCCACTTCTTTCCTTGGCTTGCAGTGTCTTATATGTCCAGTTTTCTCTGCTGCTATTAAATGCTCACAAGCCGAATGCCACCGGGCTCCATCTCTGCTGCTCCCATCGCAGGGCAGGAAGATCTCTGTGCTCCAGGAAAATCTTCCGCACACAAGGATGAGCTTTTGGTCACCCTACGTGCATTCAAGATGCACAGGGGCTGTTCCACCTGCTACTCCTTCCTTTCCATGCGCTTTCCTCAATAAAGTTCTCAAGAATGCCAGCCTGACGCTCCTCCTCTTCCCTTCTTCTCTCAACGTCCTTCCCACTTCCCTCAGTACAAAGGCAAAGCTCAAGATGTTATTGGTGAAGATTGAAAAGGGCCACAAGACCTTAAAACACATCACCCAAGACCTACAAGTGCCCAAACACAGGCATTGTTATCCTAAGGCTCTTCTGCCCACACCCTCTCAAAAAAGTTCCCCTCATTAGCACTCAGCTGCTTTCTTCTACATCACCATTGTACACTGTCACAACAAACACTATCTCGGAATGATATAGTCAGGAAGGAACATCTTGACACCAGGTACTACAACTTCCGTGGTCAAGATCCATCAGCAGGCTGTCCAGGACCATGTGCAGTGGCTTGCTGCCACTTTTCAGACCACCCCAAAATTTGTTTGTGTAGCCCGTACTTGTCAGCTTTTCTGCGAGCGTTTCATGGGAGCAAGCATCAAAGCCTTTCCTAAAGGTAAGGTAAGCAACAGCTGTTGCTCTCCCCTTGTCCACGCAGCAGGTCACTTCAACGTAGAAGACACTAAGCAGGCTCAAGTATGATCTGCTCTTTGTAAATCC
>MU011840.1:0-11318 GCA_011074415.1 Stictonetta naevosa
CCTCAGCCTCTCTTTATAGGAGAGGTGCAGGAAAATCAGTGAAATCAGCGTCTCTCCCTTTCTACAGCTATGAAATCAATGAAATACTAACCCATCTCTTCCATTAATTTATTTGACAGACTAACCTTTCAGAAAGAAACAAAAAGAACAGTAGCTAGGTAATCTTTCAGGGCTTATGAATTATGATATGAAGTGAAATCAGCAAAACGCCAAAAAAATTGTAAACTGGAAGCACTGGCAAATAGCAATTATGATCCAAAAAGGATTCCTAGCCTTGAGTGTAATTGACCCCTAGCTTTGTCTCAGACTCAGTGGCAAAAAAAGCTTTATCATCCCAGATTCCAAAAATGCTGAATACTTAGTCTGAACTGGACTGCCAGTAACATTACTCGTGAACCATGCTTGAGATTTGGAAAAATATCAGCGAACCCACAATGAGGGCAGAGCATCAGTGAATCTCCTTTAACTAACTTTTGCACAGGGAAATTTCTGATAACCTTTATATCTTTACAATGAACTATATTCTTGGCCCCAAGTACATAAACTTGCAGACCTGCAAAATCAAACCATAATACAGCAGCATGTTTTATGTACAGCAAAGCTATTTTTGGCCAAGCATCTACTTTTAAACTTTTTTCCAGTTTTTATTTTTCTCCTTCTCAATCTCTACACAGTTGCATTCATGACAACTAATTCACTTAACATTACAGATGGAGACAAAAAAATAGTCATATTAACACTAGCATTTCCCCGAAAGATTTCTGAGAGCATCACAATAACATATGCCAATACATATACAAAATACATGATTGTGTGGGGTCCTAGAAAGGTTTTCCTGGCATGAGTATGTAGTGACCTATGTAATTCCTGAACAGTGAAGAACAGGACCATTATATGCAGCAAAATGCACCTCCACCACAACCACTCTCATTCCCCCTCCTCAAAGAGGAATGGGAAGAAAATATGATGAAAAGAGCTCAAGGGCTGAGATAAGGACGAGGAGATCGCACAGTAATTATTGTGACGGGCAAACCAGAGTCAGCATACGGAGATAATAAGATTTATTACCTATTACTAACAAGCTAGAGAAGTGAGAAACAAAGGAAAGAAACCAAAAGCAACTTCCCCTCCATCCGCGCTCTTCCACCTCCTCCCCCCGAGCAGCGCAAGGGAAGGGGGGAATAGGGGTTATGGTCAGTCTATTGTGCTTCTTCTCTGCCGCTCCTTCTCAATCACTCTCGTCCCCTGTGCTGTGGGGTCCCTCCCATGTGATGCAGTCCTTGCCGAACTGATCCGGCGTGGGCTTCCCACAGGCAGCAGCTCTTCAAGAACTGCTCCAGATATGGGTCCGTACCACAGGGTCCATCCCTCGGGAGCAAACTGCTCCAACCTGGATCCCCCACGGGCAGCAGCTCCTGCCAGGTCACCTGCTCCTGCGTGGTCTCCTCTCCATGGGCTACAGGTCTGGCCCGGAATCTGCTCTGGCAGGGGTCTTCCACAGGCCGCAGCCTCCGTCGGTGCAGGTCCACCTGCTCCACTGTGGTCTCCTCCACGGGCTGCAGCGTGGAACCCTGCTCCACCGTGGTACTCCATGGGCTGCAGGGGGACAGCCTGCTTCACCATGGTCCTCACCACAGGCCACAGGGGACTTCTGCTCCGGCGCCTGGAGCACCTCTCCCCCTCCTTCTTCACTGACCTTGGCACCTGCAAGGCTGTTCCTCACTCCTCTCACTCTCCCAGCTGCTGTGTGGCACAGCATTTTATTTTCCCTGTCTTAAATATGCTCTCACAGAGGCACAAAACAACATCACTTATTGGCTCAGCTCTGGTCAGCAGTGGGGCCCTTACTGAACATGGGGCAGCTTCTAGATCCTTCTCACAGAAGCCACCTCTATGGCCCCCTGATACCAAAACCTTGCCACGTAAACCCAGTACAAGTACCAAGCTTCATAATGTGCTGTATTGAGCTTAGCTTTTCAGAGAATTGAATAGATTTTATTCAAAGTTTAGAAAGTACGAGGTCAACCAGATTATTAAAATGAATATACAGTAAAAAGATAGATTCATGGCCTGTGCTGAAATTCATAAAAATTAATTGTTCTAAGTGGTAGGTCCAGCTGTGTGAAAAATTTCAGCATTTGGCCCCTTGATAAAAATAATTTTAGAAACATCTCAGTTATTTTCCCAAAGGTTACCAGTGCAGTCCACAATACATTGCCAAATGATCCACCTTTTCCACTTCATGTTGTGCACCAGCTATTAATACTTTTACAGACACTAAGTACCCTTTATTCCATAAGGGTATAGTTTCACAGTAATGTGGCCTTTAGCGATCTTTCTTGTTGTGCAACTATTTACTATAGATAATGTCTAAAGAATCAAACTTTCAAATTAACTTCTCAGATAAAAAATTGCTGTATGTTGGTGGCTGCAACTGAAGAGTCTGCCTATATTAAGACAGTAGTAATATACTAGTAAAAAATCTAAGTTGCTTCCTATATTAAAAGACTGGTTTGTCAGTATTTCTCCTTAATGTATCTTTAGATTGCAGTAAAATAAAGGTGGCTATCATAGCATGTCTCTGAGGATAGTTTGAGGATTAGCCATGTGCATTGGGTTTATGTGGCAAGGTTTTGGTAGCAGGGGGACTGCAGGGCTGGCCTTTGTGAGAAGAATCCAGAAGCTGCCCCAAGTTATATAAGGGCCATTTCATCTGGCTCCAAAGGGACCCACTGCTGGCCAGAGCCAAGCTAATAAGCTTGTTAGTAATAGGCAATAAATTTTATTACTCTCCTTATGCTGAGTCTGTTTTGCCTATGACAATAATTGGTGAGGAAAGGGATGAAAGACATGGACTCCTGATGGCTCTTGGACAGAAAGCCTTTATTGCCCTTTTTTCTCTACTACATATACTTTCCCTGTAACCCCATGCGCTGTCCACGCGCCCAAATCTGTCATATAATTGGTTAGAGACCCTCAGACACGCGCCTCAAGCCAGCCAGCAATTGGCCACTGCCCAAAGCTCATCTTTAACACAGCAGCCAAGTTAATTTATCTCGACCTTGCTCAAGTTTTTGTTTCTACCGCTTGTTTCCTCATTATCTCTAATTCAGGGATGTGTGAAACAGCTCAAAGCCACCTGCGAATTCCTTTCCCACAATTCCCCCTTTTTTATTTTCAACCAACCAAACACTTTCTATAGATTTTTCTGTGAAGCACTGCAGACATTGTAATAAGCAAGGTACAATAAGCAACAGGGTGAAAATCACATGCAGAATTACGATTGTAAAGTAGTGTGCCTACTAGAATCTACATCAGTCAACAAGCCACTAAGCGCTAGGGATGTTGCTTCGCAGCGATGCTGCATCTCACTCGCACAGCACAATCATGCAAAGAGACCTCTTGCAGTTCTCATTCATACCACAAGAATATATCACTTAAAATAATTTGTCCGCGGCTTCAGGAGGTCCTTGTCTACTCCCGCGGTGAGCGGCTGAGAGTGAAGGCCCCTCCGAGGAAAATGCTCAGGGTGCACCTAGGGGCGTCCGCTCCACAGTCGATCCCACAGCTGAGCAGAACGGCTCCTGGCGCAAGGAATGATGCTGTTATAGTTTTGTATAATTACACCAAAGAGATGCATTGCAATAAGGAGCAAGTGTGGTGATTTGTTTCATGATTTGGTTTTTGCCCGTGTAATTGAACCTTACACCTGTTGTTGCTGTTACACTTTCCAATATTATCTAATTCCTGTGGCTCTAGGGGCACTTGTGGTAAGTAGACAGTCTAGTCTTTGTTATCTGCTGGGATCCCCACCAGACATGTCGTAAACAGGTCGTTAGCACTAGCCAGGGACAGACACATCGCTTCTTGTCCTGTCATGTTGGCAAGGGTGACCCAGATGTTGTGGCGTGGTTGGATGGAAGTCCAGGGCTGGCAATAACCGATGACAGTGGCAATTATGTGAAGGAGGCCAACCATGGCCTTACCCCCTTGCTGGTACCCATCTTGGTCTGTGATACATAGCATATATGATAGCATACCCTCGACCCCAGGTTATTAGAGGCTGGGGTCCCTCCCAAAGACCTGTATTTAATTTTTTTACCATCACTAAGGCCTGCTCAGATTGTGGCACACTGCGGAATTCATACTTTTGTAATGTTTTACTATGGGCAGTACCTCTTCATGAGGAAAGGGTAATGATAGATGATTCATTATGTAAAGTGCCTTTCCCAACCTGTTCTGTGGTGTTTCCTGGGTGTCTCCCCCTTTTTGTTCATTTAGCAGTGTTTTCAAGGTGCAATGTGTGCTCTCAACAATGGCTTGACCCATGGGGGAATAAGGAATTCCTGTGATGTGTCGGATACCCCAAGTTTGAAAAAAGGTTTGAAGGGAGTGACTACCATAGGTGGGGCCATTGTCGGGTTTTATTTCCTTTGGGATGCCTAGCACTGCAAAAGCGACACGGAAGAGAGCCTGGACATGGCGGCTAGTTTCACCCGCCGCAGCTGTCACCCAAATAGCATGAGAGAAAGTGTCTACCGATATGTGAACATATTTCAAGCGACCAAATTCTGGAATGTGTTATGTCGGTCTGCCATAACTGTAGGGACCGTAAACATCTAGGGTTTACTGTTAAAGACGAGGTCGAAACATGTTGTTGACAGTCAGGACATGTTTGGACGATCAATTTGGCGTCAGTGATCGATATAGCAAATTGTTTCGCCAAGACTTTGGTGGATTGATGGAAGAAAGCATGGGATAACCGTGCTTGCTCTAGCACCTCAGGCACTGGGGCAGTCAGGGTCATATTAGTTAGCTGGTCAGTGCGTGCATTACCCTCTACAAAAATACCGGGCAACATGGTGTGGCTCCGCATGTGAATAATACAATACAGATGCGAAATATACCAAAAATAACAGCTCCTTAAATTTTAGAAACAAGTTTTCCTTTGGGATGTGCCTCAATGCGCTGAGCAACACCTACAGCATTTTGCGAGTCCAATACAATATTCAAAGGTACTGTTGGCCAGCACTTAAAAGCCATTATAATAGCATGTATTTCAACTATCTGTGGGGAACCTTGGATCTGCTCAACCTGGTGTTGCCACTTTCCACCTTCTTCCCAAGTTACTACAGCTTTGCCTGTTTTTCTCGATGCATCTGTAAAGACCTTCCGCCCATCCGCTGGTTGCCGTTGGCACAACGCCCGCTCTTCAATTTTTATATTATTATAAAAGGAGAACATTTTATGAGGTGGATGGTGGGTATCAACCTGTCCGTTGAATCCCGTCAACGCTATTTGGAGCTCTGAACTATTCTGCAAGCACCAGGTGAAATAGTCTTTTACTATGGGAATTATAATCAGATTGGGCTCTTCTCCCGCTAATTCAACTATTCTTTCACGTCCTTTTCTTATTAGGGTGGCGAACATTTCCACTCGCGTTGCAATAGTTTTTGAGGATTGATGGGGTAAAAAGACCCATTCCAGGACCACTAAGGGGTCCTTACGGGAGGGGTCCCATTGCCCAATAATAGCCACTGGTTGTTGTTCTTGATTACCAATATATAATTGAAGTGGGAGGTTCTCACTATGACGATGGCATTGCTGTGCCAAAATTCTTTCATTAACCATTTGCAATACTTTATGAGCCTCCTCAGTACATCACCTTGGGACATGAATATCAGTGTCTCCCTTTAATAACTCAAAGAGAGGTACCAATATTAAATTGTCTATCCCACATTGTAATCTAATCTAGTTTATATTCCCTAGTAATTTCTGTTCATCGTTCAGTGTCTTAACATATGCATTAATGGATATCTGCTGTGGTTGAATGGTCTGCTGTAAAATCTTCCACCCCAGATACTTCCAAGGTGCTTGGGTCTGCACCTTTTCAGGTGCAATTTGGAGTCCTGCTGTCTGTAACGCTTGTTTTAAGGCAGGCAGTGCCTCTTGGACCTTATCACTAGATGGTCCAGCTAGTAGGATATCGTCCATGTAGTGGTATATATATATCTCTGTGAAGCATCGGTGTACTGGTTGGATAGCTTTTGCAACATAGGTTTGGCACATGGTTAGGGAGTTTTTCATGCCCTGTGGTAGTACAGTCCAATGATATCAGTCCATAGGCTCCTTCCTATTGATCTTTGGTACCGAGAAGGCAAAATGAGGAGCGTCGTCAGGATGCAAAGGAATTGTGAAAAAACAGTCTTTCAAGTCCATAACAACGATGTCCCAATTACGGGGTATCATTGTAGGTGAGGGTAATCCTGGCTGCAAGGAACCCATGTCCTCAATCACTGCATTGATTCATCGCAAATCATGCAGTAATCTCCATTTCCCACTCTTCTTCATGATGACAAACACTGGTGAATTCCATGGGCTGTTTGTTGGAACAATATGTCCTTGTTGGAGTTGTTCTTGAACCAACTCCTGCAGACTACTGCTCGGAAAAGGATCAATTGAGCAATTCTAGTTCCCTTTGGTATTGACAATGGTGGAGACGGTGTCCAAGCCATAGCTTGGATTTGTCCATTATAGTCGGCATCAATTATCCCTGGCAAAACAAACAATCTGGTCAAAGTTGTACTTGATCATCCTAGCAGCAATACACTACAGTCATTCCTAATTGGTCCTTTGACATTCAACTGAATTTTATGAACGTGAGTACCCCACAGAGTGGCATCTGTTACTGTGGAGACATCCACTCCGGCATTCCCTCTGGTTCTGGCTGAGAGGGTGTCCATGATGGTAACCGTGGCAGCAGGGCTGCAGCGTGGAACACTGCTCCACTGTGGTATTCCATGGGCTGCAGGGACACAGCCTGCTACACCATGGTCCTCACCACAGGCCGCAAGGGACTTCTGTTCCGGCGCCTAGAGCACCTTCTGCCCTCCTTCTTCACTGACCTTGGCTCCTGCAAGGCTGTTCCTCACTACTCTCACTCTCCAGCTGCTGTGTGGTACAGCGGGGTTTTTTTTTTTTTGTTTGTTTGTTTGTTTCCCTTTTTTTTTTTTTTTCCCTGTCTTAAATATGCTCTCACAGAGGTGCACAACAACCTCACTTATTGGATCAGCTCTGGTCAGCAGTGGGGCCCTTACCTAACATGGGGCAGCTTCAAGATTCTTCTCACAGAAGCCACCCCTATGTCCCCCTGCTACCAAAAGCTTGCCATGTAAACCCACTACATTCCACCCCTCGCCTCTGTGAAAAGCATATTTAAGAATAATCACAATATACTCTTACTTCACACTTATCACAATCTTCACAAACTTCACTTACATCAAAAAGAAAAAGAATTCCGCACACCAAAATAAACTAATGTTCATCATCACAACACCGATGAGGTGGACAATTTACAAACACACCACCCCTCTTACCTTCACCACACTAATATGAAACATATTCTTCACAATTACTGCTTTCTTAAATTCTTCACAACTATTACATTCATTAAAAAAAAATCCAGTCCATGTTTTGCCCATTACTTCTCTCAGCTATGATCATTATCTCAAATTCCTTGAGCCCCACGTTGAGCGAGTAAAAAACCATAAGAAGTTATCATGGATTTGTGGTAGGAAGTTTGAAGAAATCAATCTTCCAGCATTATCGGACAATAAATGGCATGGAAACTATAGTAATGCAAATTCGTACTAGAGCAAAAAAATTGTGAACAGCATATTGCCCTGGTTTCAGTTAGGACAGCGTTAATTTTCCTCCTAGAAGCTGGTAGGGTGCTATGTTTTGGATTAGGATGAGAAAAGTGCTGATAACATGCTGATGTTTTAATTGTTGCAGAGCAGTGATTACACCAAAAGGGACTGTTGTGGTTTAACCCGGCCGGCAGCTAAACACCACACAGCTGTTCGCTCACCCTCCCCCGACCCTCTCTGGGATGGGGAAGAAAAATGGGAAAGTGAAGCCTATGAGTTGAGATAAAGACAGTTTATTAAGACAGGAAAATAATAATAGCAATAACAATAACAATAACAATAATAATAATGATAATAGTACTACTAATAATAATTTTTACAAAACAAGTGATGCACATTTCAATTGCTCTCCACCTGCTGACCGATGCCCAGGCTGTCCCCGAGTAGCCGGCCCCCCACCCTGGCTAGCCACCCATATATATTGTTTAGCATGACGTCAGATGGTATGGAATACCCCTTTGGCCAGTTTGGGTCAGCTGTCCTGGGTCTGTCCCCTCCCAGCTCCTGCTGCATGCCCAGCCTGCCCGCTGGCAGGACAGAGCAAGAAGCTGAAAAGTCCTTGGCTTGGTGTAAGCACTGCTCTGCAACAGTTCAGGCCCCGATAGTCCACTGCTAGTCTCCACTCACCATTAGACTTTCACACTGGCCATATGGGACTATTAAAGGGTGAGTGAGTCTTTATGATCACTCCTTGGCTCTCCAGTTGACGAATTAGCTTATGGATGGGAATCAGGGAGTCTCGGTTGGTGCGATTTGGTTTCTCCAAAGTATTCTCTTTTAGTTGGTGGACACTGGTTCGTTCAGGTGGGGAAGAAAATAATCTCTATTCAAGTTGGTGGACCTTTTCAGAACGTTTCTCCAAAAGTATTCTCTTTTAGTTGATGGACACTTTCAGAAAGTTTCTCCATAGCCGAGACGCAGGCCTGTTGGGAAAGGAGAGACTTTCTTCACACTGCCGGAGTTTTTTAGCCACTTCATCCACTGTGGATTCCTCATCCTCTTTCCAGGCCATTACTGCCAATGAGCTGGCATATGATGATGGTGCACTCCGTACAAACTTCCGCCACATGGGTCGTGTACACTTGACTTCATCTGGATCTGTGGGCGGCATTGGCTCACCCAGTGGTGTCCCCTCCCACATCTGGGACACAAAGTGGGCGGAACTGCTGGCGAGCCACCCCCCCGCCCCCACCAGGGGCATGCAGAGACTATGTGGCTCGGGTCTCCACACCAGTATCATTTTTTCTGACCCTTGGGGTCCTGACTGATGGTTAGTGCTGCTGCAAAAGCGGACGCCAGCGATTCGGTATGGTGTTCGATAGAACCCACTCGGTTACACGCCTCTACCATCTGAACTATTGTTGTATTCACGGGCAGAGCCTGTAGCACCTTTTTACAGTCGGTATTTGCATTTTCTACCACTGGCTTTTGTAGCAAGGCTTCTTTTGCTTTCCGATTGTCAATCTGCTTATCTAGCACATTGCGAAGCTGATCTATTAACTGCATGTATGGTTCAGACACCCCTTGCTGGACCTTTGTAAAGGGCAGCGCAGGCTTCCCGGTCTCTGTAATTCTTAACATTGCCTGGAGGGCTAGGATCACAGTCAGCCAGAGGATGCCTGGATCTAGACGCGACTGAAGGTGTGGATCCGCCATCGGGTCTGTACCCATCAGTTGAGGTATATCGGCTCCAAGAAGGGGATCCCCCAGCTGCCTTTCTAAATTTTGGAGCGCTGCATGTTCGCACATATCTCTCCATTTCTGTTCCCATAATAATTTTTGTGTCGGAGTTAATATCATCGCCACCATTTGTTGTATGTCAAAGAGGGTTAAAAGCTGACATTCTCCAGCAGGGACTGCGTAAACGGGGCCGATAACCCATAAGTGGTCACCATCTTATGCAGTTCCTCAATAAGGTCCCACTGGAAGGGGTTCCAGTCATTTTGCCCGCGATCCTGAACTTGGACTGAAAAATGAGCCCTGCCCCCCCCCCCCCCCCCCATTGCTTCTCTCTGAAGTTGTTTCCAGCAATCTCGGGGGGTCAAAAGGATCCCCTGCGGGCGGCACCGCTGGCCTTGTGGGTGGCATCAGCAGCAGCGCTAAGAGCTGCTGAGAAATTATCTCTATCTCTGTTCCCAAGTCTGTCAGGTTTACTTCCTCTGGCAGTACGCAGTCACTGCTTTTGATTTCACCTGCCTGCGTGGCCTGAGCAGCCGCTGTCTGTACCCTTTTTTCCGCTTGCCATGATCTCAATGTCTCAGTTGCTAAGTGCCAGGTCATCAATCTCCCCGTGAGGCAGCGTCCCATATAGTTGTCCCTGTGTTCTCTCAAGTTTTTACATCAAACACTGCCGAAGCTATTGCCAGGGCCCCATTCTTTCGTAAGAACTTTAGCAATCGTTTCACTTTATGCAGGTCATATTTCACTCCTCTTTTTATCAGGAGTTGAGTCAGTAGCTGTGGTGGTTTTACCGTGCTAGGCAGCTGAACACCACAACTGCTCTCTCACTCCCCCTCCTCAGATGAGGAGGGGAAGAAGTAAAGGAAAGAACAACTCATGGGTTGAGACATGGATAATTTAATTAACGAGAAAAATATTATTATGGAAATATTTTTATTAATTAAACAATTCAACTAAAGGGAAAAAAGGGAAAGGGGAAGAGGGAGGGGGAAAGGGAATAACAACACAAAACAAGTAAAGGCTATGTGGAAATACAGAGGAAAGAAATTACTCTTTACTTCCCACAAATGAGCGATGCTTGACCATGTCCTTGAAGCAGGGCCTTAGCACACGTAGCCAGTGTTCGGGAGGAGGACAGACGTTTTCGCAACGAGAGCCCACCCCTCCCCCCTTCTTCCTTTTTCCACCTTTTATTGCTGAGTGTGACATCATATGGTATGGAATATCCCTTTGGTTGGTTTAGGTCAGCTGCCCTGGTGATGTTTCTTTCTCACTTTTTTGCCCACCCCCTAGGAGGGGGAGAGAGAGTCCTGATGCTGTGCCAGCACTTCTCAGCAGCAGACACAACATCGGTGTGATACCACTGCTGTTCTAGCTACAAGTGCAGAGCGCAGCACTGTATGGGCTGCTGCAGGGAAAGTTAACATCCCAGCCAGACCCAGTACAGTAGCTTATCTATTGCCTTCTCCTTGGCTGATAGATTATCTCCCATAGTTAATGCCCCAGCCGCTCACCTCCTTCTTGAGGTGATGTCCCGGGATTAAAGATGCAGTCCCACCGTCAGCTTGAGTTGTTCGGCTGGGGTCCCTTCAGATGCTTCTCTCAGTGTTGCTCTCTTCCTGATCACATCAGGGTCACCATTTGAAGGGATGAAAGACACGGACTCCTGATGGCTCTTGAACAGGAGACCTTTATTGCCATTTTTCTCCACTACATATACTTTCCCCGTAGCCCCATGCGCTGTCCACATGCCCGAATTTGTCATACAGTTGGCTAGAGACCCTCAGACACGCGCCTCAAGCCAGCCAGCAATTGGCTACTGCCCAAAGCTCATCTTTAACACAGCAGCCAAATTATTTATCTCGACCTTGCTCAAGTTTTTGTTTCTACAGCTTACTTCCTCATTATCTCTAATTCAGGGATGTGTGA